>JARHVA010006266.1:132500-182500 GCA_037957365.1 Torreya grandis | reverse complement strand
AAGTCAACTATCTTTATGCGTTCAACCAAACTCACTCATCATTTATTTGTAAGAAAGAGTTAGTTTACATTCCTAAATAAATTTATCAAGAGAAAGTAAAAGTAGTTTAACGAATTATTTTAATATATTAAGGAAAATTAATTATTTTAATTTATAATTAAATTATTTTAAGCAGAAGTTTTAAAAAATAATAGTTTTTGGTATAAAGTTTTAATTTATTTTTACAAGTATTAAATATTTTATCTCCATTTTTATATTTTAAATTCTAGTAAATAGAATCCTAGTTATTTTTTTCAATATTACTCTACTTTTTTTATCATTATAGTAAAAATTTTGGGTATAGTTCCTTTAAAGGTAAAATTATTAAATTTCATTAATGATTTCAATATTATTGAGAATATAAAATTTTATCGTGGATAATTTAAGGATGATATAATTTTGGGTAACTCTACTCATATTTAAGATGTTATAATAATAAAAAAATTACTCAATTAAAATCAACGTGCTTTGGGTTGAGTGGTTAACCTTTTGAAATCTAACATTTTTTCCTCCACACTTTTCTCCACTAACTATATAAGATTAAGTAGATTCTTTATTTTTCTTTAGGTTTTCTTTGTAACAAATATTTGGGGATCCCCCTCTTTGATAGTCAGCCATAAAAAGGATTTCGAAATAATATGACTACAACTTTACAAAATAAAAAGGTTTCTTATAAAGAATAATAGATTTCGTGGCTAGAAAAAATACAATTAATTCAAGTTGTTTTCTAAGCAATACTAGCCTTCATGATGTCACATTCAAAAGCTCTAGCTAGTGATCAATCTAGATTAATTAACATTATGAAATATTTATATTGAATGGTCTTTCTGAGTTTAATAAAATTGATTTAATGCAATGGGAAGAGGTCTACTTGTCTAAACACAAAGGTGGGGTTAGAATCATAAATTTATTCAGGATGAATGAAGCTTAAGAGTAAACATTCTATGGATAATATATCATGATAAAGATGCCACATAGAGCATCTCACTCTAAAGAGAGTATATTGATAATGCACATGATCTTGTTTGCAGTTTTACTATAGAGCATTGGATATGAGTCTCATATTTGGAATCTATTTTATAAATATAAAGACTTTATCTCTAACTCCTTTTATTGGGATATTAAAAATGTTAGATCAATTAACTTATAAAAAGATGTCCGGTGTAGTGTAGGTTCTCTCTACAGTCATCCTTCAACATTTAAGAGGAATAATTTTCAAACACAAGGGGACCTAGTTTTTAATTACTGTGTTGAAACATAAAGTGTATGGGGACCTTAGAAAAGATGGTAAAATCCAAGTGTTTTTTAAGCTAACCATTCCTATGATCTTATTTCTTTCAAAATCTTTATGAACTCCCACCATATCAGTAGCTTAAAGGAGATTGATGGATTAAAATGGAATGGAGATCTTTTTGATATTTTTTTGGTGAAACAAGGATATAATAAATTAATCTCTCATATTAACACACCAATATGGAAAGTGATAAAAGTATGAATATATTGAGGACTTACTAAAGCTAACGTAAATTTGTGATTTATCATGTAAAAGAATCTTTTTCTAAGACATATTTTAAAAGATTCATTTTTAAGGGCCCTCTTCGTACAATTTTTGTAACAATAATTATGAAACCCCAAACTACGTCATCTTTAATTACATTTTTAATGGAGAATTTGACCTTGGTTATTTAATAAAACAAATAAACTTTGGATAGCAACACATTATATTCATAAAATTTTGATTAACTAGATAGAAGAGGGAGGGGATCAAGTATTTAAGCTATAGCCTTGTCTCTGATCCTTTGGACCTTATGAAAACAAAGAAACAATAGAGTCTTTAGGAAATCATCCCCCTTTTTGGCATAAAGAGGCCACATAGTCTTTCATCTTCTCCTCAAAATACATTGAGTTTGGGTCATTGAAATTAATGAGAAAATATGTTTTCGATTATATATACAAATATGTAGTGTATTTAAATTTATCTAATTTTTAAAAATATTTTTAAGTATTTTTTAGGATTTATTTTTTAATATATTTTTGGCTGGCTAGTGGGACATAGTATTAGGGTGAATCTCTCTATGGAGAAATACTTACTCTTAAAATTAAGGTGTTCCTTCAAGAGGTTTTTTAAGTTAAATTTATTTGTCCAAAATGTAAAATTTCTAGAGAGGAATATCGTATTCTCTGAAAATAAAATATATTGAAAACTAACTTCAACCTCCCTCCTCAAATTAATAAAAGATTAATGGCTTATTAGAAGTCTTGAGCGAAAATTATGTCAAGCTAAAGTTTGATAGGGCATCAAAAGGTAACCCAAGTATTTATAGAGGTGGAGGAATCTTCAAGGATAATATGGGACAAGTTTCATCTTATTATGCCTTCAAAATTCTTTTGTCTTTAAATAATTTGGTTGAAGCACTAGCTCTTCTTAGAAGATAGTGAACCGCTTTTGAGTCTAATTTTGAGAAATTATTTATGGAATGTGATTCTCTTTTAATTATCAAAATTGTTAAATTTATAACATCATACCATTAAAATCTCAATTCAATTAGTCAAAATATCCTCCATGTTATTCTTGTTTTTGAGGATATTTCTTTTTTCTATAGCTATTATGAGACTAACTCTCTAGCATATTTCTTGGATAACTTTAGAGCTCTTCACCTTTATCCTGATAAATTTTGGCATTATGAAGGCCCCATTCCTTGGGAGGAATGAAAAGAACATATTATAATATATTTGAATCATTTACAACTTCCCATTCAATCACACAATCATTCAAAAGAATAAAGTTTTAGTTTTTAGTGAGTTTATTGCAGTCTCATGTTTTCCTTCCTATTTTGGATTTTTGGATTGATTGTATTTATGGTGCTTGGAAAAGCCATGGATTCCATTTTGAGTTCAAACATTGTTGATGTTTTTTTATTATTGGTCTTGGTTTAATGCTTGAAGGACATTCTAGAAGTTGGTGATCAAGGTTTTTAGTGGTGGCATTTTCTTTCACTGAATTGTTCTATGATAGTGCTTTCTTATTACACTCATGTACTGCTACGAGTTATAATTTCTTTTATTAATTTGTGGTTTTCTTTGTGAAGTTTGTGAGCTTTTGTTCTTTGATCTTTTATTTTATAACTAATTAATTGACTTTGTGAATATTTGACTTTTTGCTTTTTTCCTATATCTTTCTTTCTCCTCAAAATATCTTTATCTTTTTTTAAATTTAATCTACTAAAAAAAATTATACTACAAAATAAGGGCCTATTTTCAATTATTATTTTTTTATCAAAAACATATCCTTTCCAATATAAGTATTTTGAAGAATTAAAAAAAAGAAAAAAAAAGAGTTTGTACAATAAAATGAACTATAATTCTTTACCTTTTTCGACTTATTTTTTAATTTAAAGAACTACAACGATGGAGAAGGTGAATAAATTAACAAATTTCTATTAATTAAGGTAGGTGAATAAACTATGATGCAGAATAATGCATTATAATGCATCTCCTGTGATCTTAAGTAGTTATAAAGTCTTATTATGCCTCTACAAAATAAAATATTTTATTTGTCTCTAGGTTTTATATTGTCTTTGTTTGTCTTAGAGGTAAAGGCTTTGTGCATGATAGAGAGTGCCTATCATGCACCTAACAGGGCTTCTAGACTTCCTAGACAAAAACATGTTCAACATGTGACAATACCTTATGATCTAAAGGAAAATGCAGAGGTTGAAACATTTCATGTAGTTAGTTCACTCACATACACCTTGTGTTAGTGTGGCCCACATATTTCCTACATTGATGCTAAGGAGGGCACATACATGATGTCAAGCCTTCTAGAACTAACATTCACTTAGACTAGTATAATGTTTGTGGGCTATGTATACTAGACCCCTAGAGGATGAGGATGAATTCAAGAAAACATTATCCATGTACATCTAGTGGACAAGATGACATACACATTAGTACTGAGCTTTTTGGGTAGAAATTGGGTTTTCATCCCTCAACCACATTTTTAAATTAATTTTTTATATGATGTTATAAATATATAAGTTTTTTTAATTTTAAATTTTATATTTATATATAAATTCATTACTAATGTAAATATACATTCTTTTAATACATCAACATCAAAATTTCTAGGGTGCTACGTTTTGTACTATTCCACTGACCAATCCTATGGTCCCATTTATTTCACAACTAAATTTGATAATTAAATATAATAAATTATTTGTTAATTTTATGTTCATATCAATTTTAATTTTTTAAAAATGATTTTAAACTAAACAAGTAAGTTTTGGTCCATCTAATTGCTAATCATCTTAAGATGTCTTATATTATGGTATTTTTCAATGTTTCAAGTTATCAAATATTGATAATGTTATGGATTTTATGTAAATGCATATTCTCAAATAAACCTCTTCTTGTTTGTTTATTTGATGAGTGAAATTGACACTCCTCCTCATTTTAAGAAAAGAGTAGACGTAGGAGGAGGTTTCGATTTCATTTTCTCAATAAATCATATAGGCATGATTTTTTTTTTATAAACAAAACAACCAACCAAACAAACAAACAAATATGAGCTTTGAGGTTTGTTATGTAGCCACATAACTTCTATAAGTTCATGATTATATGTAAAGGACTAAGACTAAGATTAACATGTATCTTGGTTTAGGAATTCTCTCCATTGAAGGATGATGAAGGGTTCACTATGGATGATTTGAGGTAAAATGCTAAAAGATGTTTTGGAAAACTATATGAGTGATGTTGTGGTAGGAACAACCTTTGGTGCTACATAAGTAGCAAAAAGTGTGAGTAGATGAAAAGGAGAAGCAAGTTTTTTATAGTGTCTTGTTCTCTTTCTAAGAAAAAGGACTTCATGGATGTTATGTCTATGTTTTAAAATTTTGAGTAATATTATAGAGTTAGAGTTGATTTTGATTCTCTAAATGCTGTTTCTAAGGAATGGTTGGATATTATTGTAAAAATTTATGGATCGGTTTCAGTGTGGGATGTGTTGAAGGATATATGGTTTGGATGTTGGGTGAATCTAATTCCTATCTATTTGAATGATTATTTCTACATTCATCTTACATTCTTACTATGCTTAATTTACATACATAATGATGCCATACTTCTCCATGTTGTCGATATTACTTAGATTTCTAGTTTTACATCACAACAGCCTAATGCATAACTTTTTATTTTGAATTAAGTTATTATGTAGGCTCGAAAACTCACCTTAAAAGAGGGGGAATTCATAGAGGTTTGTTTTAGAATCTAGACCTCCTAGATTATCACACAAACAAGATTCAACAATTATTACATAACTGACATAGTTTTTGGATTAAGAAATACATAGAAATTCATGTTGGATATGAGTGCCATAGTAGACAAGAGTGATATGCTCTAGTGTCCTTCTCAATATTTTCATCCAAATGCATAAAAAATAATAATTTATATAATTTTTTAGAACATCAGTTTACTCAGAACAATACTTAATAGTTTCATAGTGTAATTTTATAGAATTACTTAGAACTACATAATTTTATATTTGATTTGATCAATTTGGGGGAAATCATGTGTAACATGTTGTTCCAATATGGCACACATTTTTTCTCTCAAAAAAAAGATTGTTACTCAGTTTTAGAATATATATGCTCCAAATATCAATTGGTCCATGTGTAGGACACATTGCTTAGTTTTTGCACCAGTATTGTATATGGAATGATATTTAACATAATTTTCCATGATGTATACACTAAACCCAAATTATACTCAATATTTGCACAATTCTTATGCTAACACTGAACATTATTCCATTTATAGTGGTTGGTTCACTATTTTCACCAATATTTATACAATTTTTTCACCAAAAATATCTATTGGGATACATACAAGGATTCTAAATTACTTTACTACTATGGGTAGGTTTTGATGGAGTTAATAAAACATTTAGATATACACCCAATTATTGATGAGGATTAGGGTATGCAAAGTCCAATCCAAGCATTGAATGTTAATGACACTACAAGTGTACAACCCACTAGAGTCTCCAATTGTTTGTGCTAACTTTTACACCATAAAAACAAATGGTTCACATACCAAAATCAGGCATATTTACTCCTTGTCACTCTCTAGTTTGTTGTCTTTCAATTTTCTATATTCATATTAAGTAAAGATTGATATTACATATTTTTCATAGCAGTTTTTCACATGGAGTATAGTTTACCATTATGGCCTATATCCATAACTCCTCTACACATGTAAGTTTAGGTATGCACACTTTTTCTTTTTTACTCTAGTATTTATGTTTTTGATGCATTACTAGAATAAAATGAGGGGAATTTTAGACATATAAATTAAAATTTATACTAAAATTATGCATTTATGACCACTCTTTTACACACTTATCTCTAGGCCTATCTTAGGGCCCTTTTGATCACATTAGACCACCTTGAACACTATTCTAAGCTGATAAATGACCCCAAAATGTACTAATCCCTATTCTTATTAACATTATATACCTTTTATGTCCTACCTAATACTCACCATGATGAAATCACCCATTGAACAAAGGCACCTTATGGGACTATAACACACCACTCTACTGTCCTTGTCCCCTCTCCTATTTTACCACTAAATTTAAAAAAAAATTAAATTAAAAATCTATAGGACGGTTGACCTATGTCCCTAATGAGTCCCATCAAAAGGAATTTCATAGATATGACTAGATAAAAAACAATAAGATTCCACATCAAAAGGCATTAGAATCAAAATTTCACATTAAGATCAAAGTACCTATTTCTCCCAATTTTGACTCCATAAAACTCTAATAGCCTATAGCTCAAGTCTAGATACATTTTACAGGTCACAAGTCATGGCTAAAGCACTTAATCACATCAATATTACACTAACATATACCATATCGCATCAACTATTGACACACCACTATAGAATGGGATAACTACATGAAGTTTGATCTTTCTTTAGAGCACTAATATGTAGGCAATGCTCAACACATGGGGTGTTGGGGTCTCTCCCAGATTTAACTGCTATCACATTTTTACCCCATTAATATGCATTGGTATTCACATGTTGAGGATTTAGGGTATTTTAAGGAAAATTGATCATATAGAGGTCTCCATAAGTGATCATAAGCTCTTTCACCAAATATATGGTCCACAGACAAAGATACAAAGAACCTAAACAACTTAATTTACTACCGACTACAAATTCCAAAGCCAAATGGATAGAATGTACAAATTATTTCATGTACATGTTATAACATGTATATTCTTCAATTTTTTCAAACTTCAACATATAGAAACATGTACATGTTCTAGGTTGAGTGTATATTGAGCATATAAATAATAACACACGTGCTATGTAATAACGTGTATATGCATTAAATAGTGGACATGAGCACCACCCATTTAATGTCCTACCCATGGCACTATTTTTTAGGTCTAGATCTAACTATTGATTGTTGTTTCCAGTTACCATCTCACTCTACATAATAAGTTTCATACTATGATTCCTCCTACAATGCAGTTTCTAGCTAAGTCATTATTTTCTCATTACACTTTACTATTTTTAGTAAATTGATAAAATAAAATAGTTTCAAATCAGTGAATGATATTATTTTTATACTATTCTATTGATTTTTCATAGTAGTGTTGTCACTTAGGTTTTACGTAAATCCCAAATTTGATAAAATAATGTGCAATTATGACACCAACTGTAGAAGATGTAAAGTGACCATAATTTATTATATTTAATTAAATAAATTTAACATATAAGTTGAAAATTATATTTTTACAATATAAATGTCAACTTAAACTAAGGGAATATAAATTCAATAATATTACTTAACAATTATTTTTGTAAACCACCGATAACCTTCAAATTGATCCTATTTTACCATTCTAGAGCCCAATGTTTTCATTTCTCAAGAATGCGTATGCATTATAGAATGTACAAATTATTTCATGTACATGTTATAACATGTATATTCTTCAATCTTTTCAAACTTCAACATATAGAAACATGTACATGTTCTAGGCTGAGTGTATATTGAGCATATAAATAATAACGCATGTGCTATGTAATAACGTGTATATGTTATACAAAAATATCCATGAAATTATCCTCCAACATTGTGTACTTACCCATATATTTCTAATATTTCAAAACTAAATGTTATTATATAAAATATTGAAAGAATATCGATAATAAAAGATTAGTAATTTTATATTTATTTTAAGCTAATCAAAATGTTTACAGAGTTGGTAACACTCACAAATTTAATTAAATTACCCATATTCTTAATAAAATATGTTGTGTCTATTAATTCACTAAATATAGCCATCAATTTTTAAAAAATCATTTTGTTTAGGAAAAAGTGATTCAACACTTTTTAATTTAAATAACATACATCACATTCAATTTATACAAAAATAGATGATTAAAATATTATTTTTGTTAAGTTAATCATGTTGTTTGTAAATAAGTAGCAACTACTAGTTTAATTATACTAACCACCTTATTTATAAACGAAATCACAACTGCTAATTCATTAAATATAACCATATTTTATAAAATAATTTTCATGTTATTATATTTATAATAATTTAATTTAAAACTTTAAAAATTTCATGATAATATATAGTTCACTACTTTTCATCTATATTATTCAAAAATTTAATGTGAAATCTAAGTTAATTTTTTCTTCATTTGTTTATTACTAGTCTTGAATACACTGTAACTAGCAATAACTAGTTCCATAAAAGCTTACCATATTGATATAAATAAATAACACTAGTTTAATATTTTAAGAGAAACATAATGTTTATATATAATAAACAACTATATGTTCATAAAAACAACTTTATTATAAATGAAATTATGAAAGTTAAAAGTGACATTGACATGTTTTTGACAAAAGGTGAGATGAAACAACTTTACTAGGGTTTCGGTAGAATTCCATTACTCTACATACCTTGCTATGTCTAGGTGTAATACTGTTGATCCTTTACTATCCAGATAGGATAGTCTACATTAAATCTTGAAGTGACCTAGCCTTTTTTACCTTTGGGTAGTAGCCTTTATTTATGGCCTCACACTCGCTGTCTGCATATGTTGATGTAGGAATTGCTAGAGGATTGAGCCGTGGTGCCCAAATGAGTGAGGCAATTCATCCTAAAAGTTTACAATGAGGTAATGAAACTCTCTCTCCTATTTCCTCCCCTGATGCTATTATAGCTACTCCTAAATTTGATAAGGCATGAAACCTTCTTGCTTTATGTTCTTTGATTGGTTATTTTGTGGGTAGAGTCCCCCGTGAGGGCCTCCTCAAACAATGGCTTCACAACCAATGGGATGAAGTTAAACTGGAGGGTATTCAAAATATTAACTAGAGATTTTTCCTTTTTCTCTGTATTGACACTAAACATTGGAAGGGAATTCTATGCTATGGCCCATGGTTCATTTGAAACTCTCAAGTTGTCTTCTTGTAATGGGATGTTGATTTTTAAGTCTTTAAACAAGCCAAGCTCAAAGTATTGGTATGGGTGGAATTACATGGTCTCCCCCTTCCCCTTTAAGGTTTTATTAACCACCTAGCCCTTATGCTTGGCAAGGTTATCTGCCATGAACAACCAGAGTTTTTTTTAGTAAGGCCATAAAAGAGAATGAATCTGCATGGAGGTTGACCTAGCAAAGGACCTCAAGTAATCCATTGAAATTCAAATAGGGATTAATAGATCCACCTAAAATGTTCATTACATTAACTTACCTAATACCTACTTCTAGTGTTCTTATATTTACCATATTATTTGGGAGCGTCCTCTTATGGTCCCACCTCTAGAGTTATTTGATAAAGCACCTTTGGCCCAGCCAACTCCCTAGCCCAAGTCTTCGGTCACTTTAGCTAATGATTGGATGGTGGTCACCAAAAAAAAGGCATGGAATAAAAGTAGGAATATTTCTAAGGCAAAAATGACCATTGACAAACTAGTGAATACTTTAAACACCTCAATTATGCATTCAACCATCACTATTTCCATACAACCCATCAACCCCTCCTCTTTAAATAAACCCTCAATAATAGCTATCAAAAATCAACTTTCCCCTATCATCTGAAGCCCTTAGGCCATGAGTTCATTCCTTCTTTTTTATAAGGGGACATCATAACCACCTATTTTATATTTGTCTGTCATAACTCTATTTCTAACCCTATAAATTCTATGGCTATAGATGAGAATGTATCATTGTGGTCAAATGGAAGGATTTTCCTGTAAGATCTTGTAGTCCCTCACCTACTAGCCATGAGGACTATACCCAGGGCAAGCATCATACTTTCTCTATAGGTGATGTATCCCACACTTCATAGTCATTTTTTAGTCACTTTGGACCCTTGGTCGATAAAGGTGATGACATGTATCTTGGTGAGTGTTAAATGTTTATTTATTCTTAGAATTTTTATGGACTTACTAAACCTACTAGGAGATATCTAATGGGAGACAATTGTCAACATTTTGAGAAGATGAATGCGCTATGCTTGCAAGAGGTAAAAGTTTCTATATTTTTATTATTTTATGCTCTTCATACCATCTGGATGATAAATGCACCTTTTATCACTTCCCATGAGGTTGGTAGAGGTGCATGACCACCCTTCTCTCTACAAAATTGGGTGTACATGTCATGTCTTGGGGAAATGACCCCTTACAAAGGGTGATCTGGATCCTTTTTGACCTTGATAATCACATAGTGGGAATGGCCAACATATATGCCTCTAATGATGCTATCGATAGGTCAAGAATCTAGTGGTGGATTTATTACTCCATATCTAATGCTTATTGGGTTCTCTGTGGTTATTTCAACATGGTAGAATCCCTAGAGGACAAGGCTCGTTGTTCTCCATTGTATTGGTGTGCTAGTGAGAGAGAATCTTGGTTTTACATGAGAAACATGCTTGGTATATATGACCCTAACCATGATTGGATGTTAGTGAATGATAACTAGTTGACTTGGTTTAATTTTTGGTGAGAAGATGACTAGGTGTTAATTAGACTAGACCAAGTTCTCATGATAGAAAATATTTTTTTCCATATCCCTAGTAGAGTGGGCCTATCGATGAAGGTCTATGAGACCGTGCTTTTATCTAACCACCAACCTATCTCTTTTTATGTGGCTAGGAATGATATGACTTATAGGATGCATTCATCTGAATTTTATATTAACATGACACACCTTTTATACCAAATAACAAGAGGGTATATTCTTATAATTTGGAATTTAGTAGCTTGGCCTCTTGGGAAAACACAATGGATTGAGTGGTGGGAGGATGCTATAACTCATACCACTACTTTCCTTAGATCATTTAGGAAGTAAGTTTTCTTATTCCGAAAATGAGAGAATAAAGCTTCATGCCAAGAGTATGTGTTTGCCTCTAGGGAGATAGACAATAACCCTTTTAGAATTACTCTCCAGGATAAAGCTATCATGTGGAAACACAAGATTAAACTCAAAGATAATTACCAGGAAAGAGGGGTGCAAATTAGAGATCAGATCCATTGGCTAGAAGATGTTGACAAAGTTTCTAAATAATTTTTTGCATTTTTACATGCTAGAAAAAACCATGATATGATTAAAAATATAAAAGCTAGGTCTGAAGACTCTTACTAGACTCCTAGATGTCTTAAAAAAAATTGTTGAGTATTATAAGAATGTGTTTATAGTGTAACCTAACTCTCATATTAGGGAAGAAGCCTTGCTCAATATGTGTCTTGTGATCACCTCCTTGACATAAATGATCTTAAGGAAGTTGCCTTATCTATGGCCTCTAATAAATCCCCATGAGTTGATGGTTTCCCTTGTGAGTTCTAACAAACCCTTTTGGATATAGTTGGCCCAAATCGACATAAAGTTTATCTTGAAGCCATGATGAGGGGGTCACTTGGACCCACCATCAATAAAAGAAATATTAAGTTTATTCCAAAAGAATGAGATCCTAAACTTATCACTAACTAGAAGTTTATGACCATGTTTAATGTATCTTACAAGATCATTTCCAAAGCACTGGCTCTCAAACTAAGACATATTCTTCCCCTAATCATTAGAATTGAGCAAACAAAGTTCATCAAGAACCATTTCATCCTAGTTAATATCATTTCAGTTTGGGAAGGCATGGAGTGGGACTAGGCCTCCAACTAGAAAACTCTATTCATCAAGATTGATTTTGAGAAAGCTTATGGCAAAATTGAGAGGCCTTTTATTATTGATATTCTCCAAGGTATTAGCTTTTGGCACCAATTTGTTCAGTCTATTCAAATGTTATTCAAAGATGTCAGGGCTCTCCTCACCATTAATGAGACTCATTCTCAATGGTTTGAGCTCCAACACTCTATCAAGCAAAGATGCCCTTTTTATGTAGCTCTTTATGTTATTATGGTAGAAGGTTTCAGCTATCTTTTAGTAGACTTCACCTCCAAGAATTTAATCAAAGGGATCACCATGCCCAATACCTCATAGCAGTTGGTTAATGGGAATTTTATGGACAATTATTTTTTGACTCCTCTAGAGGATGAAAACTCGGTATAGAATTATTTGTTTTTCCTATACACCTTTTATCTAGCTTTAGGTTCATCTATTCAATAGAGGAAAACTAGATTTTATAGTTAGTCCATATCCCCTAGACTAAATTGGCTTACTAATTACCACTAGAGTTGGATTACACATGGCAAGAAATTCAAGTTTTTAGGCATTCCCTTTGCCTTTCAACCCTCCCTAGTTGAGCTTTGAAATTATGTCATTTAAAGAGTGGAAAAGAAGATTACCTATGGGGTTACTAAATCACTATCCATAGTGAGCAAGTTCAAAATCTATTCCAAAGTCCTAATAGCCACCCATGTTTACTATTCTACATGTTGGGCATCATCTAAGATGTCCTATGGTAGACTAGAGAAGCTTATTCAAGATTTTTGATGGGCCAATGCTAATAGGAAAAATGGTTTTCATCAGGTAGCTTGGGATTTATGTTTTTGAGCTAGAGAAGCTAGGGGCTTAGCCTCATTAATGTTAGGATTCAATGGTGTGCTCTTACTACCAAATGGGATGCTCATTGTCTCAAAGGCAATAAGGCATGGAAAATCATAGTCTAACATTGTATTACCCAAGTGGTCACTCTTGGGAGATAAGCTTGGAAAGGGCTAAACTTCTAAACTATTCTTCATACATCAGTCAATGTGAAAATTCAAGGCACTTTTATTGTTAAAACCATCTAGAAATCTTGGGAATTGATCAAACCCTTGCTAGTTTTTAAAGAGGAGGAATTCAATCTAGGGATATTTATAAATTCAAAATCCCTTTGGTGGTCTCCTTCGATCAATTTTCATAATGTCCCCTTTACCTAGGTTGCCTGGATTAAGTGCCTTTATCTCTTCAGACGAAGGGTCAAGACTATTGTTGAGTTATTTTATCATTATACTAGGGATTGGATTCTTTGGGACCAACCTAAAAGTAAATTCAATTTGTTTAACAATGATGATGAGTTCATCAAGGAAGTTTAATAAGCCATTTTAGACACTTTAATCCATAAAATTGGTGTCTCCATTAGAGCTCCATCATGGAGGGACTAGAATTGGCATACAACCACCCCTTTTAGAAACTACACTCCTTGTTTAGGTATAAAATTCTAATTCCCAAAGGTCTTCTCTTGGAAAAATTGAACAAGTTTTGGAATATCAAATCTCACCATGTTGGGCGGGCTAGAAGCTTTGTCAAGCTATGGGGTTTGCTCTACCATGGACTCCTACTGGGAATATGACTCAAAAAACTTGGGTCTGTCAAACCCTTGTGCCCAGCCTATGAGCATCCTGAATTGGTTAAGCATGTGTTCTAGTTTTACATATATGCCTAGTCTACTTAGAAGTGGATTCACTTGTTGTTCCAACCCTTTCACCCTCAGCCTTTGACCCAGAAAATTTCTCTCCTAGGGGACTCAACCCTTTTGTTTACAAAATGAAATAGGTTTTGGATTATTCTTCATATTCATATTATTGTTTGTATATGAAAAGATAGAAATAATGCTATATATGACAATCAAAATTTAGATAGAAATTTAACTATTGCTAATAGAGTTATTTTTATCTCTAATTTATCTCTTTAGCTCCTTGACCAAACTGATAAAATATAGAGGGAGTTGTTCCATCTTCAGTCATTAATAGAGTATTGGGTAGGTTCCCTTTGTTTTGTTATTCGGGTGCCTCCCTCCCCTGATTCTTGTCATGGTTTAGCTTCAACATATATGCTCAAATTGAGGAGGGAATGGTCTAGAGGCAAAAGAGGGAAATATTTATCCCCATGTGGTCCCAAATGGTCTCCACTAAGAAGGATATTATAACGTGGTGCTAGCCTAAAAACTCATCATCATTAGGATGGCTGGGGAAATCAAACTCAGCCACAGATAGGTGGATAGGGGATCCCACTATCAGGGACTAGCATGATAGATAGAACACCTTTGATTTCTTTCCTAGACAAGTTCCCAAGGCTAGCTTTGGCCAGTTATCTATAGAGGTCTATTAAAGAATTAAGGAATGATAATGAATTCAATATTGGTGGCTGGGATCCCTTTAATGACTTTAAAGATCTACCTACTAATGTGGGGTGGGGAGGAAAGCCTGAAAGCCCCCCAACTCCCCCTCCCCCCACCTCTTTGTTTTTGGTGGTAGTTTAATTATCTATTTTATTTGCCCTTTTTTGATTGGTAGCATTTATTAGCTCTGTTCATACTTTCCCTGTGATCATTTGGCATGGTTTGGCACTATAGGTGTGACCTTTCTACACTCATTTTTATATGATTAGTTGTACTTTTAATGGTATAATATAAATACTTTTTGATAAAAAAATAGCTTTATTATTGACAATATATTCACTTATTTTTTTTAATATTATAATTATTGATAGTACATTTAGTTATATTTTTTTAATATTATAATAATGAGAAGTGCCCAATCCAAAGTATAATAAAAGAGGGGGAAAATATCACCCCCAACATTATTGTGAATAGCTCTTGAAGATTTTCCTTCATCCAACTATCCCCTTTTGCTGACATTCTCTCTTTTCTAAGGAAAGACTTGCTCACATCCATTTCTGCACTAGATGTCAAATAAAAGATAGTGAGAATGCCCCTATTAGAGAGGAGGAGCATATAAACCTTCATTTCAAGGGATAAATGGGAGGGTATAAATAATAATTAGAGTTTGATAAAATATAAATGTCATATTAAATTACACTGCATCATGGGAATAAATATATATTTAATAATATAATTTAATGTTCATCTATTTATAAATAAAACATAATTTATAAATTCTCCTTTTCTTATAATTATAATTTTTTAATCAAAATTTATGGATGAAAAAAAAAATTTAATAATGGTGTGCAGGTATTGATAATGTTTAAAAATTATTTTTTATTTTAATAAATAAATTATGGATAAATCATAATCTTTATAAAAAAAATTAACTTTCTATTTTAAATAAAAATCATAATTTTGAGTACAAAGTATTAACTTTATTTTTTAATAAAAGTTTTATGAATAAATTATAATCTTTGACACAAGTCAAAAGTACATGTCATTCAAAGTTAATAGTTTGTGATACTTGACCTTATACTATGTATATGATGTAATACATATTGAAAACTTGTATTTGCTATAAAATCTCCATCACTATATTGACAACTCAATTTTCTGAAAATCTTACTATCATTACATTCCAATCAAATGTTAAATTTTTAACGAAATAATTTTCTTGTTTTTTTCATGCCTAAACATTTTGCATAGTGAATACATACAATTTATTTGCAAACACAATTTGAATTCAAAGAAAATAATTAGTAATGATATTTTTTCTTTCCTATGTCAATTTATAATATTACAATTCAAACATATACATGAGAAGTTATTTCATATTTCACACGTTGTATTAGGGTTGATAATTATAACACAATTCACAATTAAAGTTTTAATATAATTGATACAATAGAAATAGAGACTAGTAAATATGTAAATAAATATTATTGCCTTCGACCTTTCATATGGACCTATGAATGTAATTAATAGTACTGGATATATGTTAGCTTGATAGATAGATTTCTACCATTTGAACCTATAATGTAAGGGTGAAAAATAAAGTTTACATTGATCATTATTTTTAAGAGGGATACATTTCGATGCAATGTATTTTTAATTAAATAATCTTGATTTAAATTAACAACCAAGGCTATAAATATTCCTTAATGACTAAGAACTTTACATACATACATACATACATACATGAATTTCATATATTTCATGTCAACCATAAAATAAGTGAATAATAATTTTATACTCAAAATGATCTAATTTGATACACCTATATTAAACTATCTAAAAATTAAATAACTTTATATTAAAAAAAAATTATTTACATACATTTTCTACTCCATTTCACTCTATTATACTCTTATTATTATTTTTTTTGAAAAACTAACATATTGAGCCATGATAATATGACATTCGATGTTAAATATAATTACAATTTAAAAAACATATTACCTATTACTCATTTTATGATTCATTTTGGCTTTCTTAACCTTTTCAAGTTGTGTAATATATGCATTAATGCCATAATGTCATTTTTAGGGATTTTAAGTTTCTTTGTACCCATCGTATTTTTGGTTCCCATGCCAAAATGATGATATTGAGATCAATGTTTTTGGTTCCTTCCTCTAATTCTTTCCACTATTGAGTTGGAGATAAATAATTTTGATACAAATCCTTTTCTACTCTTAATTTCCCAACATGTCTTCACCATTTAATTGTCACCATTTGAGATTAAAGGTAAATATCCCCTTTAACCCTGCCCATCCATATTAGAATTTTTTTTGAATTTATATGCATGTTAAGGAAATTTACATTAAACACATCCACCATTGGATTGAATTCATTTTTAGGTCTTTGACAAGAACGTTGCACATAAATATAGTTATTAATTAAGATATCTTGATTAAAATAATCATCCATGAATGAAGGGATATATCCCACTATATGGTTGTTGATGTTAAAATTATTCTTTGTTTTTTGTGAATAAATAATTGAGTGGATTATTTATACAAGTGACAAGGGGTCTATTCAAAATACCCAAGACATTTTTCTAATAACTTATCTTTGGAAACCGAAATTCTTCACCTCCATTTGCAACACTTTTTCCTTAATATGAAATATATGATTTTATTCCATTTTTCAAGTCTTACATTTATTTTCTTTCCTATAAAGGTGCTAGTGGAGGCTTCCCTCTATGAAATTTTGGATTTTCATTATGGAATGTTTACCATATTTGAAAGGACTAAACCACTAGAAATCCTTGATTGTTGATTTATATTCCATCTTAGGTAAGTTTTCCACAACATGAAACTTAAAGTGTTTATGTTTATTGATACCCAATATCACGTGATTCCCATCCAATAATTTTGGTTCCAAAATTGACTTAAATTAATAAATAATTTAACTCCTCTTGACATGTTATGTAAGTGTACATGATTTGAGGTAAAGATGATGTTTCCTTTTTACATAACACGACTAATAATATCCCAAATGTTCCATATATATCCTCATGTGTGTGTCCCACTAGAAGGAAGCTCCCATACATAATATTGAAAACTCATTGTACTATCACATACATGTAAATACAAAAATGGTAAAAAAAAATTGTCACTTGAAGAATTATACAATTGCAAACAAAGCACTAGTGACTATTTTATGAAAGAAGTACCTGTGTTATCAACAATTGTTTTTCGATAATTCATAATTTTTTCCTTGTAACCCTTATAATTTTCATAAAAATAATTTATAATTGACTTGGATGATGACGTAAATGAACTTAAAAATACATTTTTTTTTATCAAACATATATTTTTTTAACATCACTTCTTAATGCATAAAGGAAGGTAGAATAAATAAGAAGTTATGTAGACAATAGTAATGGTGGCCTCCCATCTATAATAAATTGGATGATAATTAGTAGCTCACACATGAATGAAAAAAACATAGAGGTATTTTTTAATGTGGCATTCCTTTGCATTTTACAACATGAGTTACCATGTTCAAACAAAATTACTATAAAAAATTCCAACTCACAAGTATGATATGCACTTAAATTGTTATCAAGACAAATGTTTTCAGATCCATCCACACGTATATTACTTGTTATTGAACCTTAATATTGGAATTCAATTCAGTGTTTGAAAACTTTCTTTAAATTATACTTTAACATTCTTGAACCATAAAAGCAACATAGTGATATAACAATGCATAAATAGCCATTCACATGATCCTGAAACAAGAAAACACATATATGAGTAGGAAACACTAAAGGGGAATAAAAACAACTATGATATTTGAAAATTAACTAATATAATATGAAATAAAAGACAAAATTATTTTTATCACCAACTCAATTTGGATCACCAACACCAATAAAGTTAAGCACCCCCTTGACTAAGCTTTAGCAAGTATCTACTTGCAATCAAACACATACTCCCTAAATGATTCAACAAAAACTAGTCCACCTCATTAATTTTGATAAAATTCATACCTATGCTCTTCTATTATGGTATATAAATCATTTTAATGCCTCCTTATTCTCAACCATGCAATATTTTATTCACTTGTTTTTCATATACTCAAATAGGTCTAAATTGCCTTGTATATATACTAGTCTCATGGTCACACACTACTTGGTCAACCACACTCCTTCAACCTCTTAGGTCAGATAGTAAATACATATTTAGACATCTTATGAACATTTTTAAATCACAATTTTAACCTTTTTTGGTCTTCCACAACTCAAATAGGAATTAATTCTCCTTCAGGTCTCATGAAGGCCTAATTGCATTAAGTTTATCCTTTTATCCCTAAGACTTGACCTTCCTAGGTCCATATGTCCTTCTATAAATATATAAAACCATTAAATAACTTATAAAATTAACTATAATTACCTCATACATGATTTATTAGACATGTATCCTTCATTCATACCATGAAAGATCCTTTAGGATAAACTACCTATTAGGCATGTGACGTCAAAACTCTACCTTGTAATACTGAAGCTTAAACACCCTTAAAATACTCAAATATGACAAATGAAACATGTACAAATATTATACATGACCTCGAGGTCATCACAAAATTATTGGAACACCTTCACTCAGGAGATAAAGGCTCAAAAACATCTCTGTAACTTGCTTACTAAGAACTACCAATTCAGCCAAAAAAAATAGTCATGATGAATTAGAACTCCAATTATTGTGTAAACACTTGTCATGAATATTGATGCATAAAAAGTGTCCTATGATATCTCCAAAACATATTTATATAGATAAGTCATATGGTCTAATGTCAAATATTGGTCTTGTAACCTAATTTCTTGAATTATATCTCACAGTCCTATCTGAACCAAACACGTCATTTTGTGAGCAAATTTTTCACCACATACATTGACCTAAAAATATTATCCAAATCATGATCATGAATTAAAATTCATAAATAAATTCTTCATGTAATTTATTGTATCAATATATTATGCACAAACCCTCAAATCTATCTCTTCATCTTTGCTTGGGTTTTACACTATTCACACTATTAGTTCTATCTACGACTCACTTACTTAGATGAACCAATTTATAACACTTAAAGACTAGAACCTATCCAAAAATCATCATGGACATGTAAAATTATTCTTTATATTCTTCTACCATCTATTTTTTTTGACCAATTCAACTTTTGAGATCTATAATAACTTCTTGACAAATAGGCTTGAATTTGTACATTTTCTCTCTCATTTGACTAACCAACATCTATATGTACCTAGAATAGTTAACTAAATGATCCAATAGCCTATCTAGTCATTTGAATCCATATTGAGATATTTTTAGCAAAATTTTTCACATCATGTATTTATTAGGGTTTTAAGGAGGTTTATAATAGATTTTAGTGTTAACGATTGTTTATAAAGGACTTCCACTTGAAACCAAAACTAATTATTAGAGATCTTATGTAGGACCCTTTCCCATCTCTCATTAATAAATCAAAATATCATGCAAAGGTTACATGCTCCAATGAATATCTAAAAGTGCTTCACAATTTTTGGACCTCATTCTATGAGCTTGAGAAGGCCTAAAATAGTGATTAATGCACTTTTCCTTCAAACCTTGACCTCAAAATTTGTGATCATAATTAAAACAATTCATATGACCTTTTCCATGCTTTCATGTTCATACTTTCCTTAAAATATGATGACCATAACTCATTATGCTAGGAAGGGTTTGGAAGTGGTCTTGATGTAGACATAGACTAAAGATCTTACCCATATAATCTCACCCTAAAACTCTCATGAGTGATTCTATACCTTACTCACATGATAAAACAATTACATTCAATCTTTAAATTCATGTGTTCATTCATTTTACGATGCAAATACTTCTTCATGTCATGACTATGCTTCTTATGAACTTGACATCAATGACCTATACCTTCCATATTGATAATGATATCAATAAAGTAGACATAAGACATTAGTTTCCTTCAAATTCTCTCTTTCTCTTTCTATCATGACAACACTCTCTTATGACAACATTATTTCATGTACCTTGTCACATCACACACTTCCAACTATCCTTAATCACCTTAGACATTAACCTTCACAAGATGCACCTTTGACATCAATGACAATACTCAACACTTGATTTTTGATTTATATTATATCTTAGGTATGTTATCCACAATGTGAAACTTAAAGTTTTTAAGTTTATTAATACCCATTTTTATTTGATTCCCATCCAATAATGTTAGTTCCAAATATGACTTAAATTTGTAAACCTCCTCAATAAGGTATGGATTGAATGTACTTGAATCCTCCTGACATGTTATGTAAGTGTACATGATCTAAGGTAAAGATAATGTTTCCATTTTACGTAACACAACTAATAATCTCCCAAATGTTCCATCTATATCCTCATGTGTGTGTCCCACTAGAATGAAGCTCACATACATACTATTGAAAACTCCTTATGTTATCATATAAATGCAAATACAAAAAAGGTATAATTATTTGGTCACTTGAAGCTTTATATAATTGCAAGTAAAGGACTTACGGCTATTTTATGAAATAAGTAATTGTGTTATCAACATTTTTTATTTAGAATACATATTTTTTTCCTTGTACCCATTGTAATTTACATATAAATCATTTCTACTTGACTTGGATGAAGTCATTAATGAACTTATAAATCCATTTGTTTATCAAATATAATTATTTGTATCATCTCTTCTCAATGTATTAAGAAAGGTAGAATAAATAAGAAGTTATGTAGACATTAGTAATGGTAGCCTCCCATATTTAATCAATTATATAAATATTAGTATTTCACCCATGAATGAAAAAAACATAGAGGTGTTTTTTAATATGGCATTCCTTTTCATTTTCAAATAGGAGTTACCATGTTCACAAAATTTAACCATAGTAAATTCCAACTACATAAGTATGATATGAACTTAATTTGGTATCAAGACAAAGATCCATCCATGCTTATATTAATTATTATATAACCTAATGATATGTCACTGGAGTCGATAAACATCTACAAGATTTGTAAACAAAATTGAGGGTAGTTTACTAGCCATAATTTTAGACATGCGCTAACACCAAACACACTTTCCTCCATCAAAGTTTTGAAGATCAATTAATTTATTTTGGATAAGGTCTTAGATTCCACATTTATTGGAGTCTAAGTGAATAAATGAACTAACATATATGATTACACATATATGATGCCTAAAAATATTTTTTCCCTTGAGTGTAACTAACACTAAGTGGATAGATCTATATAAAATAATGTTAAGGTCACCTCCAACACTCTTAAGCAAAAAATGTCATTGAAGGAATCAAAATTTAATTTTAAATCAACAACTTGCACCTTTATAAATGGATAAAATATTTTTAATATTATGTGAAAATATTAGGGGAAAAAATCTTCATAATAAGTACTAGTGATATAGGTTTTGATATTCAAACTATCTTTCAATAGTCTATTTACACACATTAAACCCCTAGACATTTATAATTTATTTCCTATTTTTATAAATATATATGAATGGAAAGAAAAATGATCAACACACACACACACACACACACACACACACACACACACATGCGCGCGCGCGCACACACACACACACACACACACAGAGATATATATATATATATATATACATATATATATATATATATATATATATATATACATATATATATATATATATATATATATATATATATATATATATATATATATATATATATATATATATATATATATATATATATATATATATATATATATATGGTTAATAAATGTTCCACTCACGGATACATTAGATTATAAAGAAAATATTGAAGTAAATTTTACAATGGAATTCTTTGATAACTATGTAACAACATGGAATGTATGCAAAACTAAAAATTAAAATAATAACATCTACCATTACAATCTTTAAAATCCATGCTTGCTTGCCAAAAATGAAATACTAATTTTTTTGGCTAAAAAATATTATGAGAAACTTGTAAAATAGGTTTAACATCACACCAAATGTAGCGAGTCTATATTTTTACAAGAAATGGGCACTACTCTTCAATAAAGATATAAATCCATGTGTCCTTTACAAACTATTTAAAACATGTTCATTATTAATGAAGGGAATACAAATTACATTCCATCCCTAATAGTGAAAGAGAAAATATCCAAAACACATTCATGTTTTTAATATGGTCTGCAAATGCTGATTTCTAACTAGTTCTCTCTCACTACACTATGGTCAAATATATAGTAAAGCATGATTTTAAAAAAAAAAAATATAAAAGATGCTAGTATATGCTGAATATAATATCAAAAAAAATGATAATTGAAAGTCTCACATGATTTCATTTAAGAATTCACTCACAATTTCTTTTTTTAATCACGATATAAGTACATATGAGATGTGACACATGGTGGAAAATATCCATCTAATATTTTTTTTGTTGAACATTTTTTTGCCTCTCTATAGGATAACAATATTTAAATGTATTATTTTAAGGAAAGCCAAGGCAAGCCCAATAATTTCCTTCATATATATATAGGGCAACGTATCATTTTAGAAAGGGTAAATTAAACTATTCGTGAATCTTTGGTATCTAGAATTTTATTCATCATAGAAAACTTTCTTTTATCTTAGTTATGGGTACGATAACAAATATTCCATTACACTTCATTTTCAAATATTTTAACATTATGCCCCTAGAAACACACATATTCCATAAACATACTATGACCTAAAGCCCATACATGTGGTGTTGGGGGAATCTACTTCTTATCTATTTGAATGATTATTTCTAAATGCATTTTACATTTTTATTATGCTTAATTTTCAAACATAATGATGAAATATTTTTCCATTTTGTCGATATTACTTATATTTCTATTTTTATATCACAACAACTTACTACATAAGTTTTTATTTTGAAATAAGTTCTTTTGCAGCTCAACAATTGACCTCAAAAAAGGGGGAGTTCATAGAAATTTGTTTTAGAGTCTAGACCTCCTAGATCATCACACAAACAAGATTTAACAATGATTACATAGTTGACATAGTTTTTCGCTTAGGAAATACATAGAAAGTCATGTTGGATAGGGGTGCCACATTGGACAAAAGTGTTATGCTCTAGTTTCCTCAATATTTTCATCCAAATGATTAAAAAATAGGAATTTATATATTTTATTAGAACCTCAATTTACTCATAACAATACTCAATAGTTTCACAGTCTAATTTTCTAGAATTACTTAGAATTACATAATTTTGTCTTTGATTTGATCAATTTGGGGGAAATAATGTGTGAAATTTTGTTCCAATATGGCACACATGTTTTCTCTAAAAATCAAGATTGTTACTCAGTTTTAGAATATATATGCACCAACTATCAGTTGGTCCATGTGTGGGGCACATTGCTTAGTTTTTACACTAGTCTTATAGATGGAATTAAAATCCTCATCATTTTCCATGATGTATATAGTAGACCCAAATGATACTCAGTATTTGCACATTTTTAATGCTACAATTGAACATTATTCCATTTAGAGTTGTTGGTTCGCTATTTTCACCAAAAATTATACAATTTTTACACCAGAAATATCTATTGGAATACATACAAGGATTTTAAATTACTTCACTATTGTGGGTAGGTGTTGATGGAGTCAAGAACACATTTAGATATACACCCAATTATTGATGAGGATTAAGGTATGCAAAGTCCAATCCAAGCATTGAATGTTAATGACACTACACGTATACAACCCACCACAATCTCCAATTATTTATGCCAACTTTAACACCATAAAAACATAATGGTTCGCATACCCAATCAGGTGTATTTACTCCTTGTCACTCTCTAGTTTGTTGTTTTTCAATTTTTTATATTCATATTAAGTGAATATTGATATTACATATTTTTCATTGCAATTTTTTGCATGGAGTATAGTTCACCATTATTGCCTACATCTTGGACTCCTCTCCACATGTATGTTTAGGTATGCACTCTTTTTTTTTACTCTAGTATATTTGTTTTTGATGCATTACTTGAATAAAATGGGGGAAATTGTAGACACATAAGTTAACATTTAAACTAAAATTATGTATTTATGACCACTCTTTTATACACTTATCTATAGACCTATCTTAGGGCCATTTTGATCACTTTGGACCACCTTACACACTATTCTAAGCTGATAAATGCCCCCAAATTTACTAATCCCTATTCTTATTAACTTTATATACCTTTTATGTCCTACCTAATACTCAACATGATCAAATCACCCATTGAATAAGAGAACCATATGGGACTATAACACACCACTCTAGTGTCCATGTACCCTCTCCTATTTTCACACTAAAAATAATATTATTTTTTAAATTGAAAAGCTATAGGAAGGTTGACCTATGTCCCTAATGAGGCCCATCAAAAGGAATTTCATAGATATGACTAGACAAACAACAAGAATATTCCACGTCAAAAAGCATTAGAATCATAATTTCACATTTAGATCAAAGTACCTATTTCTCCCAATTTGGATTCCATACAACTCTAATAGCCTAGAGCTCAAGTCTAGATACATTTTATAGGTCACAAGTCATGGCTAAGGCACTTAATCACATTAATATTACAATAACATATACCATATTGCATCAACTATTCACACACCACTATAGAATGGGATAACTACATGAAGTTTGATCCTTCTTTGGAGCACTAGTATGTAGGCAACACTCAATGCATGGGGTGTTGAGGTCTAACCTAGATTCAATTGTCAACCCATATTTCCCCCAATGATTTGAATTGGTATTTACATGTTAAGCAGTTAGGGGTTTTTAAGGAAAATTAGTCATATAGAGGTCTTTGTAAGTGATCATAAGGTCTTACACTAAAGAAAGGCTCTGTAGACAAAGATACAAAGAACCTAAAAAAATTAATTTCCTAATTACAACTAGACATGAGCACAACATAATGGACATGAGCACCACCCATTTAATGTCCTACCTATGGCACTATTTTCTAGGTCTAGATCAAACTGTTTCATAATAAGTTATGCCATAGGTATTTTCTAGGTCTAGATCCACCACACAATAAGTTTCATACTCTGATCTCTCTTGCAATGCAGTTTCTAGCCAAGTCATTTTTTTCTCATTAAACTTTACTATTTTTAATAAATTTACAGAATATAATAGTTTCAAATCAGTGAATGATATTATTGTTATACTATTCTATTGATTTTGCATAGTAGTATTGTCATTTAGGTTTTACATAAATCCCAAATTTGATAAAATAATGTGCAATTATAAGACCAACTCTAGAAGATGAAAAGTGACCCTAATTTATTATATTTAATAAAATAAATTTAACATATAAGTTAAAAATTATATTGTTACAATATAACTTTCAACTTAAACTTAAGGAATATAAATGCAATGATATTACTTAATAATTATTTTCGTAAACCACCCCCAACCTTCAAATTGATCCTATTTTACCATTCTGGACCTCAATGCTTTCATTTCTCAAGAATGCGTATGCATTATATAATGTAAAAATCATTTCATGCACATGTTATAACATGTATATGCTTCAATTTTTTCAAACATCAACACATAAAAACATGTACATGTTATAGGTTTAGTGTATATCCAGACTATAAATAATAACGCATGTGTTATGTAATAATGTGTACATGTTATACAAAAATATCCATGAAATTATCCTCCAACTTTGTGTACTTACCCATATATTTTTAATAATTCAAAACTAAATGTTATTATATAAAATATTGGAAGAATATTGATAATAAAATATTAGCACGTTTTTGTTATTTTAACCTAATCACAATGTTTACATAATTGGTAATAGTCATAAATTTAATTAAATTACCCATATCCTTAAGAAAATATGTTGTGTCTATTAATTAATTAAATATAGCCATCAATTTTAAAAAAACCATTTTGTTTAGGAAAAAGTGATTCAAGACTTTTTAATTTAAATAACATACATCTCATTCAATTTCTACAAAAATAGATGAGTAAAATATTAGTTTTGTTCATTTAATCATGTTGTTTACAAAATAAGTAGCATCTTCTAGTTCAATTATACTAACTGCATTGTTTATAAAAGAAATCACAACTATTAATTCATTAAATATAGCCATATTTTATAAAATAATTTTCATGTTACTATATTTTTAATAATTTAATTTAAAACTTTAATAATTTCATGATAATATATAGTTCACTACTTTTCTTCTATATTATTATAAAAATTTAATGTGGAATCTAAGTTAAATTTTTCTTCATGTGTTTATTACTAGAGTCTTGAGTACACTGTAACTAGCAACAACTAGTTTGATAAAAGCTTACCATATTGATATAAATAAATAACACTAGTTTGATATTTTAAAAGAAACATTATGTTTAAATATAATAAATAGTTATATATTCATAAAAATAACTTTATTATAAATGAAATTATGCAAATTAAAAGTTACATCAACATGTTTTTGACAAAAGGTGAGATGAAATAGGTCATCTAGGGTTTCGATACAATGCCATTACTCTACATACCTTGCTATGTCTAGGTGTAATACTATGGATCCTTTAGGATCCAAATAGGATAGTCTACATTAAATCTTGAAGTGACCTAGCCTTTGTACCCTTTGGATGATAGCTTTTATTTATAGCCTCACACTCCTTGTCTATATTTGTTGATGCAGGAGTGGCTGGAGGATTGATCCATGGTGCCTAAATGAGTGAGGAATTTCATCCTAAAAGTTTATGAGTAGGTAATGAAACCCTCCCTCTTATTTCCTCTCCTAATGTTATTATAGAGATTCCTAAATTTGATAAGGCTTGAAAACTTCTTTCTTCATGTTCTTTGATTGCTTATTTTGTGGGTAGAGTCCCCCCTGAGGGCTTCCTCAAACAATGGCTTCACAAGCACTGGGCTGAAGTTAAACTGGAGGGTATTCAATATCTTACCTGGGGATTTTTTATTTTTTGCTTTAGTGAGACTGAACATTACAATAGAATTCTATGCCATGGCCCATGGTTTATTAGAAACTCTCTGGTTGTCTTTTCATAATGGGAGGCTGATTTTCAAGTCTTTAAGCAAGCCAAGCTCAAAGTGTCAATATGGGTGGAATTTCATGGTCTCCCCCTTCCCCTTTAGGTTTATTGACCAGGTATCCCTTAAACTTGACAAGGTTATCTATCAATAAAAACCAAAGTTTTTCTCAGTAAGGCCACAAAAGAGAATTTGCATGGAGGTTGACCTACAAAAGGACCTCAAGTAATCCATTGAAATTCAAATAAGGATTAATAGATCCACCTAGAAGGTTCATCAAAATAAATTACCTAATACCTACTTCTAGTGTCAGTATCTTGAGCATATTATTTGGGAGGGTCCTCTTATGGTCCCCCCTCTAGAGTTATCTACTAAAGCACCTTCGATCTAGCTAGCTCCCCAATCCATGTCTTCCATCACTTTAGATGATGATTAGATGGTGGTCACCCAAAAAAAGTCCCAAAATAATAGTAGGAATATTTCATAAATGAAAATTAGCAAACTAGTTAATACTTTAAACACCTTAGTTGCGCATTCAACATTCACTGCTACCCTGTAACCCATCAACCCCTCCTCTTTAGAGAAATCACCAATAGTAGCTATCAAAAAAAAACTTTTACCTATCATCATAACCCATCAGGCCATGAGTTCACTCCTTCCTTTGTATAATGGGACACCTCAAGTACCTATTTTTATTTGCCTTTCATACCCTAAAAACATTTATGGTTGTTTATGAGAATGGGATCATTATGGTTGAGAGGAAGGCTTTCCATGTAAGATCTTATAGTCCCTCACCTATTGTCCATGAGGACTATACCTAGGGCAAGCATCATACTTTCTCTATAGGTGATGTAGCCTACACTTCACAGTCCTTTGTGAACTACTTTTGACCCTTAGTTGATGGAGGTGATGACATGTATCTTGATGAGTGTTAAATGTTTATGTATTCATAGAATGTTCAAGGAATTACTGAACCTACTAGGAGATATCTATTGGGAAACAATTGTCATCATTTTGAGAAGATGAATGTGATATGCTTACAAGAGGTAAAAGTTTTTGGCCATTTTTTATTTTATATTCTTCATACCATTTGGACCACATATATGCCTTTCATCACTTCCCATGAGGTAGGTAGAGACAGCATGGCCACCCTTCTCTCTACAAAATTGTGCTCACATATCATTTCTTAAGGAACTGACCCCTTACAAAGGGTGCTCTAGATCCTTTTTGGCCTTGATAAACACATTTTGGGGATGGCCAACATATACACCACTAATGATGTTATTAAAAGGTCAAGACTCTAGTTGTCACTTGTTGACTCCTTACCTGATGCTTTTTGGGTTATCTATGGTTATTTCAACATGGTGGAATCCTCAGAGGACAATGTTGGTCTCACTCCCATGCATTGGTGTGCTGGCAAGAGAGAATTTTGGTTTTACATGAGAAACAAGCTTGGTATATATAACCCTAACCATGATTGGAAGTCAGTGAACCATAACTAGTTTACTTGGTTGTATTTATGGCAAGGAGATGATCGAGTGTTAATCAGACTAGACTGAGCTCTCATGGTAGATAATATTTTTTTCCATATCCCTAGTAGAGCAAGCCTATTGATGAAGGTCTGTGAGATGATGATTTTATCTAACCACCAACCTATCTATTTTCAGGTTACTAGGAATGCTATGCCTTCTAGGCTGCATTATTCTCATTTTTATCTTAACACAACACACCTTTTGTACCAAAGAATAAGAGAGTATAGTCTTAGAATTTTGAATTTAGTAGTTTGGCCTCTTAGGAAAACACAATGGATTGAGTGGTTGGAGGATGCTATCACTCTTACCATTACTTCCCTCATATCATTAAGGAGTAAGTTGCCTTATTCCACAAATGATAGCATGAATATTCATAACAAGAGTATATGTTTACCTCCAGGGAGCTAAATAATAATCCTTTTAGGATTACTCTCCATGCTAAAGATTCCATGTGGAAACACAAGATTAAAATTGAGGAAAATTACTAGGCAAGAGGGGTGTAAATCAGAGTTTGTATCCATTGGTTGAAGGATGGTGACAAATTTTATAAATTTTTTTTTGCATTTTTACGTACTAGAAAAAACTCTGATAAGATTAAAAATATAAAATCTAGGTCTGAAACTCTTACTAGACTCCTAGATGTCTTAACAAATTATGTTGAGTATTATAAGAATGTGTTTATAGTGCAACCTAACTCTCCTGCTAGGGAAAAAGCCTTACTCAAGTGTCTATTGGCCACACAATACAAGCTCTCTAAGGTTCAACATGTGGCTTGTGATCACCTTATTGACATCAATGATCTTAATGAAGTTGCCTTATTTATGCCCTCTTATAAATCCCCAAGAGTTGATGATTTCCCTTTTGAGTTTTACCAAACCCTTATGGATATTGTAGGCCCAAATATACATAAAGTTTATCTTAAAGCCTTGATGAAGGGGCCACTTGGAACCACTATCAATGAAGGAAATATTAAGATTATACCAAAAGAATGAGATCCTAAACTTATCACCAGCTAAAAGTTGATCACCCTATTGAATGTATCTTATAAGATGATTACCAAAGCACTAGCTCTCAAACAAAGACATCTTCTTCCCTTGTTCATTAGAAGTGAGAAGACAAGGTTCATCAAGAACCATTCTATCTTGGTTAATATCATTATAGTTCGGGAAGGCATGGAGTGGGCCCAGGCCTTGAACTAGAAAGCTCTATTCATCATGATTAATTTTAAGAAAGATTATGGTAAAATTGAGGGGCCTTTTATTCTTGCTATGCTCCAAGCTATTGGCTTTGGCCCCTAATTTGATTGATCTATTTGAATGATATTCAAAGATGTCATTAATGGGACTCATTCTCAATAGTTTGAGCTCTAATACTCTATTAGGTAGGGATGCCCTTTTTCTCTAGCTCTTTATGTTATTATGGCATAAGGTTTCAGCTATCTTTCAACATACTTCACCTCCAAGCACTTAATCAAAGGGACCACCTTGCCCAATACCTCATTATAGTTGGTTAATGGGTATTTTGTGGATGATTCTTTTTTGACTCTTTTGGAGGATGAAGCCTTAGTATATAATGATTTATTTTTCCTATACACCTTTTGTCTAGATTTGGGTTCATTCCATTCAATGGAGGAAAACCAGATGTTATATATAGTCTATATCCCCTAGATCGAACTAGCTTGCCAATTACCATTAGAGTTGGATTACCCATGGTGATCAATTCATGTTTTTAGGCATTCTCTTTGTCTTTCAATCCTCCCCAGTTGAGCTTTGGAATTATGACATTCAAAGGGTGGAAAAGAAGGTTACCTATTGGGTTACTAAATCGCCATCCATGGTGAGCAAGTTGAAAATCTATTTCAAGGTCCTAATAGCCACCCATGTTTACTATTTTGTGTGTTGGGCATCATCTAAAGTGTCTTATGCCATACTAGAGAACATTCTTTGAGATTTCTTTTGGGCCAATTTTAATGTGAAGAATGGTTTTCATTGGGTAGCTTGGGATTTGTGTTACTGACAAGAAGTTGGGGGGCTTGGCCTCATTGATGTTAGGATTGAAGGGTTTGATCTTCATTACCAAATGGTTTATTCATTGTCTGAAAGGGAACAAGGCATGCAAAATCCTATTCTGGTATTGTATTACCCAAGTGGTCCCTCTTGGGAGATAATCTTGGAAAGGGATAAACTTATAGACCATTCTTCTTACATCGGTCAATGTGAAAATTTAGGGCATTTTTATTGTTAAAAGCATCTAGAAATCTTGGGAGCCTCTCAAAACCTTGTTATTTTGGAAAGGGGAGGAATGTAGGCTAGTGATTTTTATAAATTCAAAATCCCTTAGGTGGTCTCCTTCGATAAATTTTTATAATGTCCCTTTTTCCTAGGTTCCCTAGATTAAGAGCCTTTGCATCTTTAGCTGAGGGATCAAGACTATTGGGGAGTTATTTTATCATTAGACCAGGGATTAGATTATTTGGGACCAACTTAATAGGAAATTTAATTTTCTCAATAGTGATGTTGAGTTCATCAAGGAAATTTACTAAGACAATTCAAACACTTTAATTCCACAAAATTAGTATCTCCACCAGAGCTCGATGGTGGAGGGACTGGAATTAGCATACAACCACCCATTTCAAAAACTACACTCCTAAGTTGGGTATCAAATTCTAATTCCTAAAGGTCTTCTCTTGGAAAATTTGAATAAGGTTTGGAATATCAAATCTCACCATGTTGTCTGGGCTAAAAGATTTTTCAAGTTATGGTGTTTGCTTTACCATGGACTCCTACTGGAAATAAAACTCAAGCATCTTGGGTCTATCAATCCCTTGTGCCCAGCTTACAATCATCCTAAATCAGTTAATCATTTGTTTTGGTTTTTCTCATATGCCCAGTCTACTTGGAAGTGGATTCACTCATTTTTCTAACCCTTTCACCTAGAAAATTGCTCTCCTGGGGGACTCGACCCTTTTGCCTATAAAGTGCAATAAGTTTTAGATTATTCTTCATGATGATATTATTTTTTGTATATGAAAATACATAAATAATGCTATCTCTAATTTGTCTCTTCAGTTCCTTAACTAGACTGATGAAATATATAAAGTGTTGTCCCATCTTCAATTGTTAATGAAGTATTGGGCATGTGCCCCATTATGTTGTTAGGCAAGTGCCTCCCTCACCTACATATTTCCATGGTTTAGCTTTAAAATATGTGCTAAAATCAAGGAGGTGGAAATATAGAGGCCAAAGAGGGCACTCCTTGTCCCTATGTGATCCCAAAAGGTCTCCACTGAGGAGGAGATTATAATGTGGTGCTAGCCTAAACATTCATAATCATCAGGATGACTGGGGAAATCAAACTGAGCCAAAAATAGGTGGAATGGGGGATCACCCTATTAGATACCAGCATGATGGATGGGATGCCTTGATTTCTCTACCAAACAAGTTCCAAACACTAGCTTTGGCCATTTATCTGTAGAGTTTTGTTAAAGAATTAAGGAATGATAATGAAGTTAATATTGGTGACTAAGAACCCTTTAATGACTATGAGGTTCCACTTGCTAATGTTAGGTGGGGAGGAAAGATTTATAACACCCCACCTCCACCTCCCCCCACCTCTATGTTTGGGGTGGTTTAATTATGTCTTTTCTTTGCCCTTTCTTGGTTGGTAGCATTTATTAGCTCTATTTGTACTTTTCTTGTTGCCGTTTGGCATAATTTGGCACTATAGGTGTGACCTTTCTAGCCTCATTTTTGTGTGATTAGTTGTAATTTTTAATGGTATAATATAAATGCTTCTCAATCAAAAAATAATTGTATTATTGACAATATATTCACTTATTTTTTTAAAAATTCTAATTATTGCTGATACATTTATTTATATATTTTTGATATTATAATTATGAGAAGGGCTCAATCCAAAGTATAATAAAAAAGGGGAAAAAAAACACCCCCAACTTTATTGTGAATATCTCTTGAAGCTTTTCCTTCGTCCAACTACCCCCTTTTGCTAACATTCTCTCTTTGCAAAAGAAAGTCTTGCTCACATCCACTATTGCACTGGATGAAAAATAAAAGATAGCGAGAATTCCCCTATTAGATAGGGGAACATATAAAATTGATCCTTCTATTATGGTCTATAACTAATTTTAATACCTCCTTCTTATCAACCATGCAAGATTTTATTCATTTGTTTTTCATATATTGAAAAAGGCCTAAATTGCCTTGTATATATACTAGTCTCATGGTCACACACCACTTGTTCAACCAAACACCTTCAAAGTTTTAGTTCAGCCACTCAATAGGTATTATGAAATCTTAGGAACATGGTTAAATCACAATTTTAACCTTTTTTGGTCTTCCACAACTCAAATAGGCATTACTTCTCCTTTAGGTCTCATAAAGGCCTAATTGCATTAAGTTTATCCTTTTATCCCTAAAAATTGATCTTTTTGGGTCCAAATGTCCATCTATAACAATATAAAACCATTAAATAACTTTAAAAATTAACTATAATGACCTCATCCATGATTTATTAGATATGTATCCTTTGTTCATACCATGAAAGATCCTTTAGGATAAACTACCCATTAGGCATGTGACCTCAAAAGTGTGTCTTGTAATACTGAAGCTTAAACACCCTTAAAATACTCAAATATGACAAATGAAACATGTATAAATATTATAAATTACCTCAAGGTCATCACAAAATTATTGGAACAACTTCACTCACAAGATAAAGGCTCAAAAGCATCTCTACACCTTGTTTACTCATAACTGCCATTTCACTTAAGAAAATAATCATGATGAATTAGACCTCAAATGATTGTGTAAACACTTTTCATAACTCTTGATGCATAAAAAGTGTCTTATGATATCTATAGAACATCCTCAGATAGAAAATTTGTATGGTCCAATGTCAAATATTGGTCGTGTAGGCCAATTTTTAGAACTTATATCTTAGAGTCCTATTTGAACCAAACATGTCATTTTGTGAGAAATTTTTTCACCACATTCACTGCCCTAAAAATATTATCCAAATGATGATCATTAGTTAAAATTCATAAATAAATTCTTCATGCATTTTATTGTATCAATATATTATTCACAAACCCTTGAATCGATCTCTTCATCTTTACTTGGGTTTTATACTATTGACACCATTAGGTCTATCTATGATTAGCTTACTTGGATGACCAATTTATAATATTTAAAGGAAAAACTATCCATAAATCATCATGGACATGTAAAATGAGTCTTTATCTTCTTCCACCATTTGTTTTCTTTTCTTGACCAATTCAACTTTTGAGAGCTACAATAACTTCTTTACAAATAGGTTTGCATCTGTACATTTTATATCTCATTTAACTAACCACCGCCTAAAGGTACCTATAATAGTTAACTACATGATCCAATAGCCTATGTAATTGTTTAAATCCATATTAAGCCATTTTTAATAAAATCTTTCATATTGGGTCCTTATTAGGGTTATAGGGAGGTTTAACACAGGTTTTGGTGTTAACGATTATTTATAATGGACTTCCACTTGAAGCCAAATAAAATTCTTAGAGATATTATCTATGACCATTCCCCATCTCTCCTTAACAACTCAAAAGCCCATGCAGAGGTTACATGTGCTAATGAATATCTAAAATTGCTTCACTAGATTGAGACCTCATTTTATGAGCTTAAGAAGGCCTAAAATAGTGATTCACACACTTTTCCTTCAAACCTTGACCTTAAACTTTGTGATCATACCAAAAACAACTCATCTAACCTCTATCCATGCTCTCATGTGCATAATTGCCTTGAAATATGATCTTCATACCTCATTATTCTAGGAAGGGTTTGGAAGTGGTCTAGATACAGACTTAGACTAAGGGTCTTACCCATATAAGTTCACGCTAGAACCTTCATGAATGATTCTATACCTTACCCACATACTGAAAAAACTCCATAAAACCTTTAAATTCATGTGTTCATTCATCTAACCATGCACATACTTCTTCATGTCATGACTATGCTTATTATGAACTTGACATCAATGACCTATATCTTCCATGCTGATAATGATATCAATCAAGAAAAAATAAGATATTAGTTTCCTTAAAATTCTCTCTTTCTCTTTCTATCATGACAATACTCTTTTATGACATCATTCTTCTATTCACCTTGTCACATCACACACTGCTAACTATCCTTAATCACCTTAGACATCAACCTTTACAAGATGCACCTTTGACATCAATAAAAATACTCGACAATTGATTTTTGATTTATATTCCATCTTAGGTATATTGTCCACAACATGAAACTTAAAGTTTTTTATGTTTATTAATACCCATTTTTATTTGATTCCCATCCAATAATTTTGGTTCCAAAAATGACTTAAATTTGTAAACCTCCTCAAAAAGGTATAGATTGAATGTACTTTAATCCTCCTAACATGTTATGTAAGTGTACAAGATCTAAGGTAAAGATAATGTTTCCATTTTACATAACACAACTAATAATCTCCCAAATGTTCCATCTATATCCTCATGAGTGTGTCCCACTAGAAGGAAGCTCACATACATAATATTGAAAACTCATTATGTTATCACATAGATGCAAATAAAGAAAAGGCACAATTGTTTTGTCACTTGAAGCATTATACAATTACAAGCAAAGGACTAATGGCTATTTTATGAAAGAAGTACCTGTGTTATCAACATTTTTTATTTAGAATAGTTAAAATGCACAATTTTTTCCTTATACCCATTGTAATTTTCATACAAATTATTTCTACTTGACTTGGATGAAGACATAAGTGAACTTATAAATCCATTTGTTTATAAAATATAATTATTTGTAGCATCTCTTCTCAATGAATTAAGAAAGGTAGAATAAATAACAAGTCATGTAGATAATAATAATGTCGGCATTCCATCTTTAATCAATTATATAAAGATTAGTAGCTCACCCATGAATGAGAAAGCATAGAGTTATTTTGTTAAATGGCATTCCTTTTCATTTTCCAACATGAGTTACCATGTTCAAACAATTTAACTATAGGAAATTCCAACTACATAAGTATGATATGCACTTAATTTGGTATCAATAAAAATCAGATCCATCCATGCTTATATTAATTAGTATTGAACCTAATTATATGTCACTAGAGCCAATAAACATCTACATGATTTGCAAACAAAATTGAGGGTAGTTTACTAACCATAATTTTAGACATGCGCTAACACCTAACACACTTTACTCAATCGAGTTTTGAAGATCAACTAATTTATTTTGGATAAGGTCTTGGATGCCACATTTTTTTTGGTCTAAGTGAATAAATGGGCTATCATATATGATTACACATTTGAGATGCTTGAAATTATTTTTTCCCTTGAGTGTAACTAAAATTAAGTGGCTAGATCTACATAAAACAATGTCAAGGTCAACTCCAACACTCCTAAGCAAAAAATGTCATTGAAGGAATAAAAATTTAATTGTAAACCTACATCTTGCACCTTTATACATGGATAAAATATTTTCAATATTATGTGAAAAAATAAATGGAAAAGATCTTCACAATAAGGACTAGTGATATAGGTTTTGATATTCAAACTATTTTTTGATAGTCTATTTACACACATTAAACCCCTAGACAATTATAATTCATTCCCTATTATTTTAAATATATATGAATGGAAAGACAAATGATCAAAATATATCCATGTATTTCTATGGTTAAAAAATTTTCCATTCATGGACACATTAAATTATGAAAAAACTCTTGAAGTAAATTTTACAAGGGAATTCTTTGATTACTATGTAACAACATGGAATGTATGCAAAACTAAAAAAACCAATAATAAGATCTACCATTCCAAACTTTAAAATCCATGCTTGCTTGTCAAAAATGAAATACTAACATCAAAACAAATAGTATTTTGAGGAACTTGTAAAATAGGATTAACATCAAAACAAATGTAGCGAGTCTACATTTTTACAAAAAATGGGCACTACTCTTCAATAAAGATATAAACCCAAGTGGTCTTTACAAACTATTTTAAACATGTTCATTATTAATGAAGTGAATAAAAATTGCATTCCATCCCTAATAATGAAAGAGTAAATATCCAAAACACATTCACATTTTTAATATGGTGTGAAAATGTTGATTTCTAACCAGTTGTCTTTCACTACACTATGTTCAAACATATAGTAAAGCGTGAAAAAAAACTATAAAAATATGAAAGATGCTAGTATATGTTGAATATAATATCAACAAAAATGATAATGGAAATTCTCACATGATTGTGTATAATAATTCACTCACAATTTCTTTTTCAACCATGATATAAGTGCATATGAGACATGACACATGCTCAAAAATATCCATCTAATAATTTTTTGTTTAACATTTATTAGCCTATCTATAGGAAAAAAAAATTTCAAATTTATTATTTAAAGGACAACCAAAGCAAGCCCAATAATTTCCTTTATTACACAAACACATACACACACACGCACACACAACCCTTATTTGTAAACAGATTCCACTCATTGAGGCTACATGAACATGGTCTTTAAACAATTAAGAGAAAAACTACTTAATTGGGAGAGTGAAAGTTTCAATCAATCATTCACATATTTCTTCATTTGTATTTTAATACTCCTATTGAGTCAACACCATATGAAAAAAATTGTTAGGTTGAGATTTTAATGTACAAACTATTCTATAACATTTTAGTTGACATTGGTTTAACTAGACATGACATTGTTAAACATTGATAAAAAATCATAACTTCATAATCTGATGAAAGTGTTGAAGCAAGTAGTGATGATATGTACATGCATGAAGATGCACAAAAGGAAATAATATTGTGTGAATGGGAATGATTGTCTCGCATATAACCAAAAAAAACTACTAAAATAACTAACATAGACATGCTTGGATTCCACGGCTTAAACAAAACCCATAATTGTAACTATAATTAGGTGTAAATACACCTACAAACAACTCAATTTATATATTCACATTAAAATTTCACCCAAATTATATATAATGACTCCTTAAGCTGGCCACTACTAAATGAATTATCGTATAAATAACAAAGTAATTTATAAATTGTTGTAGACCATCCCAAAAATAATAGGCTTTATCACTCAAGATGAATATTCAAGGAACAATAGGTACAATGAAATTTTACATGGTTTGCAGCATTAAAAGTGTACTAAATGGGATTGAAGTCAATAAAATGTTATCCCTTAATTATATTAGTTCTAACAGGTGTAGCAAATCATTAAACATAAATGTATCAATTATATATTCAAGTTTTTGCATTTCTATTCAAGAAATGAAAACACTTGAAGGAAAAGTATTGAAAATATTCTAAAAATAAATAAAATACATTGAGTATGTCTTCATTGATGAAATGATCATCATAGACTCAAACATGGTCCACAATATAAATAACTGATTGTGATGTATTCCCTCAAGAAAAAAACTGAAAAAATTGTGATTGCTCAATTATACTTGTCAACTTATACGCATATATGGCATAACTATGTATGTGAGGAATTCATTTAGTCATGCATTGTGGCAAACATTTGACACTATTATAACAATAGACAAATTTATATCAATAAGGATTCACCAGACAATAGCGATACTCTCAGTGCAATAAACCTTACCTCAGTCACCCACAATAATCCATAGATATACCATTAACTGGCATGAATGCTCAGAAAATGCTAAATAAATCGTTTTCCTCTCATTTTTATATGTATGTTGAATATAATTAATAATATTATATGTGTTAAATGTAATTCAACGGTCTCTCAAAATAATTTTTTATTAAATTTTATATCAATTAAATAAACGAACTATATATTATCAAACATGCTAGTACTGATCAAGCTCTGTCATTTAGGACCATCTCAGGAAATCAAACATGCTAATACTGATCAGAGCCACTAAAATCCATGACAGGTTCAGTAGAAGGCATCCCTTCAGCAAGGATATCCATAATATTATCAAACGCAGGATCTCCCAAACCCACGCCCACAAGCAGGACCAAATTAGAGGAAAGAAACTTATAATCCCAGAGGAAAAAAAGCACACCTGATCACTCTTCAAAGAATATTAGTCGATCCATGTAACTAGCAGAAGAAGCCATCACGTAGAAAGCACACCAGAGACGAGCCCACCTGCAAATTTGAAATTCTTACCATTCACTCCGCTCCATTTCTTTCGACTAAATTTAAATGTTTATTATATATGTTACTATTATTATCTATAATTATTTATTATAATCTCTCTCACACATATATATGATTGTTGCTTTTATTTATTATATTATTATACATGCTATATTGTTTTTTAAATATATATATTTATAACAAAATTATTTGTGTATTAATATAATATTTTTTTTTATTAGATATTTAAATTTATTTTAAAATAACATACAATTTTTCAATAAAATGTATAAAAAAATTTAATGCTCAAAAGTTTGTTTTGTTGATTACATTAAAAATGATAAATTTATATATAAAATGAAGATCCATTATGAATTAAGAAAAGATTAAAAATGAGTTTTTAAAACCTTATAAATGTAATAATGAAATTTAATTTAGATCAAACACATTTAAAATGCTATAAAATTGTTATTTCTTTTTAATATCAAGGATTCTAACAATATTTTATAAATAAAACCAACATTTTAATAAAGTTAAATCATTTATGTAAATGCATGTCATAAATTATTTATCCTTTAAAAAAAATGATCTAATTTTTATTTAATTTAGATTGAATATAACAAATAATTACAACCACTAATTTTTTTTTTTTTTTTTTTTTTGAACTTTCTTTTAAAAATTTTAAACGTTTAAAAAAAAAATTGTAAGATTTTTTTAGATTTTAAAGACTTTTTAATTTTTACTTTATTTTATAATTAATGATTGGAAAAAATTATAAAATTAATTCATGCTTCTTCAAAACTTATTAACATAATTTTATAAATTTATGCAACAAATATATATATATATATATATATATATATATATATATATATATATATACACACACACATACATATACATATGCATATACATATACATATACATACATACATATAGATATATAAATATATACACATATACACATACATACATACATACATACATACATACATACATACACATAGATATAGATATAGATATACACATACACATACATATACATATACATATAGATATATATACACACACACACACATATATGTATGTGTGTGTGTGTGTGTGTGTGTGTGTGTGTGTGTGTGTGTGTGTATCCAAAATCTGATTGATGTGTCATTTATATATTGTATACATACATATTTATACATACATATATATACATACATATACATATACATACAGATACATATACATATATACACATACATATATATGATTGATGTGTCATTTATAAATTGTATAGCAAATACCTTAAACCTTATGAATTTCAAAACAAACATAAAAACTTTAAATTTTAGTAACAATTTATAAATTATAAAAACAAATTTTTTAATAAATATATTTTTTTTAAACAAATTTTATATTTTATATAAATTATTAATGTAACAAAGAAAAATTATATGATAAAAAATTAAACCTTAAAATATAAATCAATCTCTAATATAAATATAAATAATAAAATAAATATTGATTTATTTTTCTTTATTTTTATTTTTATTTCTATTTTATTAATAATTAGTGGTGGTTACTTGATTCATAATATCTTTTTATTTATAAAATATTATCAAAATAAAAACAATATAAAAATAAATAAAATCAAAATTTTAACTTATTTATTTTTTTATTTTTTTAAATTATTATTATAACTCTATAATTTTTTATAGATAAATTTTACCATCCATCAACAAATACTTTTCGAAATATTCTCATATTTTCCCAAGAGACATGCGAATACGTGTCCCTCATCATTTAGAGAGATGTATCATTTTATAAAGGGTAAATTTAACTATTTGTGAAACTTTGGTATCAAGGATTTGATTCATCAATAGAAAAACTTTTTTTTTTTTTTGAGTGTGTGTGCGCACACACACACATACATATAAAATAATGTTTTGGATAGCACTTGATATTAATAAAATAAACACTTTATAATGAAGTTATGAATACGTAAACTAGTAAAAGAATAGAAAATAAACAAAACTTAAAAATAAAAAAGAAGATACACAAATTATCTATTTGAGAATAAACAAAATAAAGGAAAAGCTTAAAGAAAGTAAAGATAAGAAAAGTAAAAGATTACACTTAATATATTAAACATGTAAAATAAATTTAACTAGATACATATATATGAATATTATTGACCTTCATGATGAATTCCACACATCAGCTTTCTACCACTAGGGTTAATCCCAGTTTGGCTAGTCAATCTGGGGAGAAAGCAAGGATTTTTCAACATGATGGAGACTCTACGATGACCACATTCCTCTATAAAGTAAACAATGGTTTGAAGGATGCAAGGACTAGGAATGTTGGCTGCCTTAAGGTGGCCCTTGGACATTTGTGTGCCCAACCATGTCTAGAAACTAAGTGGTCTAATCATTTAGGCAACTTCATTGCAGATCCAACTCTTATTTTCACCTTTGTTATGTAAATTCCATGTGAGACAGGTTTAACTTGTGATACCAATATATTTTCTAAAGGAAAATCCTTTGCCAAAGTGATTTCTTAGATGGAGAAGTTAGTGAATCCGATAGTCAAGCCCTTAGATGTTGCGAAGGATAATCTCATAGTGTCCTTGGTGAATGAAGCTCTTGAAGAAGTGATACGAAATGAGGATTGGTTTCTGAATAGGGGATTAGTGTGCATATTTGAAAATTTTTGGCCAAACCTTTTCACTCTTCATTAGTGGATCTTTGAGTCATGGCAGCCATTAATAGAGGACAAATTGGAACTTATCCTTGTCCTACGGATTTTTTTATTATGGGTTTTGATAGTGTTACAGACTGTAATAGTATTATTAAGGGCAAACCTTGATTTTTGGATCAACACCTCCTCCTCTAGAAGCCTTGGATTCCTACATTCTCTATGTTCAACCCTTTTCTCAAAAACTTTAACTTTAAGTCCATTTGGTTTCATCTACCATATCTTTCAATAAATAGTTTTGGGTTTAATCTTGATTGTCGATGATTTTTGAATCCTTGGGTAACATGTTAACATAGATTATTCTACTTATAAATTTTATTGTACTACCTTTGCTCGAATTCTAGTCTCTTTGGATATTTTTTAGGACCTTCTAGTAGCTATCGGATTGATCTCTCTCTGTTGGTTTTGGGATTTTAGCTAGGTTTTAGAATTATTGTTCCCTTGTGTATTTTTAATCAAGATAAATAGGTTTTGTGTTGGTTCAATATATATTGTGACTGGGGGATCCTTTAAGCCAACTTATCTATCAAAAAATAAATAAAATAAAAAATTAAGAAATAAAACTAAATAAGACAAAAAATAAAATTCATTATATAGTAAATATCAAGTCCTTACAAAATAGGTAAGTGCAGAAAGTTGGGGGATAAAAAGGGGCCTATCCATGGATAATTTTTTTATGAAAATTGATAAATTTCATAATTTTTAGATCATTTGAGATAGCTACACTCAAAATTTGAAGATGGTATAGGAATATGAATTGTTGTATTTTGAGTCTAGTTTCTAAAACACCATTTTAAAAAAAAATTGGTTAAGTATAACTAGATCAAACATCTAAAATTTGAAATGGTTCTGAACAAGAATATGACGTTCAAAATAAGTATTTGAGAGAATAATTTATACTTACTCTAAGTGAATTCTATGTAATAATATATGAACCATTTCTAAAAAAATGAGTGGAAGCATTATGTTCTTTATATTAGAAATTTTTTAGTGAATCCCCTAAACAGATTATAATATTCTACACCAATCTCTAAAATATAACCATTCTATAGTTGTATTATGTATGATATAGTCTTTAACATTTAATGTGATTTTTACATGCATATGGTGGTAGAGGCAATTGCCCATTATGTTTCTAATATTTTAGAAAAAAGGTTCAGCCATTAGTTAGTGTGGATTTATGGTCTATTGATTTATGTTATGTTGGAAAAAGAGGTCAAATGTGTACAAATATTAAGTAAGGTCCATCAACTCAAAAATTCTGGAGCTAGAGTATAAATCAACTTACACACTAAAAAAAGCTTAAAAAGACTAAAACAAGGTCTCTATGGTACAACATTATACAGAAGTTCATGTACAAACACAAATAGATATATATTATATTGATTCAAAATAACTTTTACAGATATTACACATTTGTAATTACTTTTTACAACTATTGTTATTACAAACATTTACAAAATTTCAAAACACCTATTCTAACCTCTATTCTATATGCTACTATAAACACTTCCCCTTATGTTACGTTGAATATTCTATTATTTGTCTATTATAACTTACATTATTCTATCTTTTTTCTCTTTATTTTTTACATGCTCTCATTGATGATATGTATATTCTCCTCTTAAATTCTATTATTTTATTTCCTAACAATTTTCCCTCTAAATTTGAACGGTTTTCAAAAAATAAAAATTCAAATCTGCCATGCATTAAATTTCTTTGGTGAGTTCAAATGGTTGCTAGAGATTTCTAGAGCTAGGTTAAAGTGTTATCAATGGTAGGTAGGGGAAATATTATAATATTTTAGCATTGCCCATTAATCTTGACCTCATTTCCATGCTATATAACATGTTTTTTAACCCACAAATCATCTTAGAGGCTTCATTTTAATTGTTTATATAGTTTTGGAGTATTTTGTACATGTTTGGAGCTAGATTGTGCATCTCTAGAGCCAACATGTGGATTTCCAAAACCACCTTGATGCCTTCTAGAGCTGACATATGAGCCTTTAGAGTCATTTTTGATACATCTATAACCCATAATCTCTCTCTTAATCACACAAAACTATCTTTTGATAAAGTCTTAGTATATTTATTAACAAGCTACTATTCAGACATACAAAACTCAAGTTTTATCTCACATTTTTTAATCGATTCTTTAATAAAATGATACTTGATTGATAGATGCTTCCTCTTTGCATGAAAAATGAGATTCTTTGATAAAGACATACAAAACTCAAGTTTTGTATCACATTTTTTTAATAATTATCTAATAAAATGATACTTGATTGCTATATGCTTGTTATTTCCATGGAAAATTAGATTATTTGACAAAGAAATGGAATATAGACTATCACAAAATATTGTTGATGTTCCTCATACAAATCTGACAGGGTTATTTTGATCCATATGCTTTTTTATGCTACTAAATGTGTTGTCATGTACTTGGATTCAACAATAAAAAGTGAGAAAATTGGTTGTTTCTTTGAAGCCCACGAAATGACACCTGACCCAAAGTGAAACACATATTTAGATGTACTCTTTCTATCATCAAGACTACCAATGCAATCACTATCTATGTATCATACTAATTAAGAGTCGTGTTACTAGATAAATAACTCCATATCTTCCAGTGCTATTAACATATCTCAATCTTTTTTTGCCTACTTGCCAATGTGTCTCTTTCAATGTCTCCATGAATATAAAGATCACACTGAATATATACATGATATCTCATCTAATTGTAATCAAATACATCAAGCTTCTCACCAAAATCTTGTACCATGTGGGATACACATTGTTGTTGCAATCTTACTTGTATAATTTCAAACTTCTTTTAACTAGTGTTGAGTCTGGGTTATCCAATGTCCTAAATCTCTTCACATCTTATGCATACTTAGATTGGCATATACATATGCCACAATCCATTTGCTTAACTTCTATGCCAAGAAAGTACTTCAATAAACTTAAATAAATCATCTCAAACTTTCTTCATGGTTTATTTGAACTCTCTTATGGATTTATTTATATTTATAGTAAATATTAGATCATCCATGTATTAAAAAATAATCAAAACACTTTCATTGCTAACCTTGAGGTAGAGAGTGGGCTCACTACCACTTTTTCCAAAGTCATTGTACAACAAGTATGAATCTATTCAGCTGTACCACCCCTTTGGTGTTTACTTGAGCCCATACAATGATGTTTTCAGATTATATACCTTGTTCTCATGCCCTAGAGTCTCATAACTAGGTGGTTGTCCCATATAAAAATCTTCTTCTAATAGTGCATTCAAGAAGACTAACTTGATATCCATTTTATGCACCTTCCATTTGTATTGAATAATAATTATAATGATTGTTTTCATCATTTCCAGCCTTGCTATGAGAGAAAATGTCTCATTGTAGTCACATACAAATGGTTACTTATATCCTTTGACAACTAGCCTTGCCTTCTATCTCTCAATCTTGCCTTTAGGTGTGGTTTTTTTTTAATAAACCCACTTGAGACTAATGACATTTTTTTATTGGAAGGTCTACTAGATCCCATGTCTGAGTTTTTATTTATTGCTTGCATTTATTCATCCATTGCTTCAAACCAATTGCCTTTGATTGAATCCTCAAAATAAATAGGATCAATTTCTAAAAATGGAGAAAATCCATAGTTTAATCCTCATTTTTTTTTCATATCTTGACTATTGATATATGTCTTACAATATCCTTGTTCTTTCTAAGTGCTAACTTGAGTTGGAGGATGATGATATTATCCCATGAATTGCTCTTTGAGATCATTTTTGGTTTATACCATTAGATGAATCAATCCTTTGTAAAATAGGACTCCAACTTAGTGTATGAGTGATTGTACCACTCGTTGGTTTAGTTTCAAGAAAGGGTTCACCAACCCTTGTTTTTACTCGTTCTTGTTTATCTTCCCAAGGTACATCCTCTATAAACTAAACATACTAGCTAATTATTAGTTCATTAGTGACCAAATTATAAATTTGGTAAGATTTTTATTACTCAATATATCTAATGAAAATGTGTCTCTTTTGTCATCACACTTTGATCTTAGTTGTTTAGGCACATGTGCATATGCCACACATCCAAACACTTTAAGGCATTCAACACTTAATTTATGGTTGATCCATGATTATTGAGGGATCATATCCATAACTTTATTAGTATGATAAATATGAATCAACTATATTTATATTTCTACAAGTTCAATCCAAAAATCATTGGACAATCCTTTGGCCTTCAACATACTTCTTTCCATCTCTTGAATGGTCTGGATCTCCCTCTTCATTACAACATTTTGTTGTGGTTTATACCTCACTATAAATTTATTAATAACCCCATTATCCTTTTAAAAATTTATAAATTAATTTGATATGTATTCTCCCCCTTTGACATATCTCAAAATCTTTATGTAATAGTCACTCTGCTTTTGAACCATGGCTGTGAACTATTTGAAGATTTCATATCTTTGATTTATGTTTTAGAAATTAAACCCATATATTTTAGATAAATATATATATGAATGTAATAAAATAATAATTATTTGATAATGAGGGGTCCTTCATAGGACCACACAAATCATAATGTATTAGCTCTAGCTCTTCATGACTTACCCATAAGAAAGGCACTCTTATGTTGCCTCACTAATATGCAGGTTTTATACACTTTTTTGGTTGTTCTATAAGGGGAAATCCTTTCACTATTTAAATTTTTTAAAGAATATTCATCCCACCATAACTTTAATGTCCATACCTAAGATGCGAAACAGTAGTTTCATCCACTACCACTATTTTGAACACTACAACTAATGCACTTTACATCCTTAAAGGAAATATTCTATTGTTTGTCATCTTGACTACTGTAATATAAATTTTGATACCAATTATATCATAAATGTTTCATTCTTCATCTTCAAATATCACCTTATACCCCTTTTGGACAAGCTATCCAATGCTGATTAAGTTGTGTTTCAACCCTGACACATAATATACATCTTGGATTTTCCTCTTATCACCTTTCTCATTACAGATAAAGATGCTACCTTTGCCCATGACTAAGACCTTGTCATTTTTTCCCATATTCACTTTTTATTTTATTGAATCATCGATGTTATTTAATATCTCTTAGTTTCCAATCATATGGTTGATGCAACCACTATCTAGACACCAAATTTCTCTACTACTTTGGTCAGCTATGTTACATGTCATAAACAAATCTCCCTCTTTCTCACTCCTGTCATATTCAACAACTTACGTTACCTTGGATAAATTTTAGTTTTGACTATTTAAATTATACTTTTTATATATACACTCATTATAATAGTGTCCATACTTCTCACAATAATAACATTACACATTATAATTATCATACCTCTGTATGAAACCACCTTTTGAAGTGTTGTTGCTTCTTTCTCTTTCCGTTCCATGTGATTCTTGATGGTTATGTCTACCATCTTATTTGATGTTTCAAGTTATTCCTATACTTTTTCTATTTATTCCTCTACCCTATCTCTCGCATTCACATTTGTCTTGAAAGACTTGTTCATGGGAAGAGGTGGCTAACCTATTCAATCTTTTTCATGGGTTTGCAAGGAACCCATTATCTCATCAACTATCATTTATCTCAAGTCCTTAAACTCTTTAATTGCAACCAATATTGGATCAAATTTAATTGGAAGGATCCTCAACACCTTCTTAATGATTATATGATCTTAAATTTCATCTCCATTTATTTTAATTTGATTTATTATGCCCATTGTCCTTGTGAAAAATTCATTGATATATTCTATGTCCTGCATCAACAGGGTCTCAAAATACTTTCTTAATAATTGCAACTTGAGCTATTAGCTTCACCTTATTACTATCTTGATAAATATTTTTCAAAATATCCCAAAATTTATTGGAATGGGTAGTTGTTGCTATCCTATGAAATATTGAATCATCGAATGCTATTTGAAAGTAGAATAGAGCCTTGGAATCCTTATATATGCTTTATTTAATTAAATTTATTTGTGATTGAGTGAGAGCGCTGAATGTTGCTTGGTCTCTTACCTGAGTTTATCCACCAGCTACAAGTTTCCATATCTCTTAATAGAAAAAAAATAATCATCTTGATAAACCATACATCATAGTTCTTACCATAAAACATTGGGGGTTGTTGCCATGAACCACTATTACTAGTTTCTATTTTCAAGAGTTCTTAAATTTTTTTTGGTCTTTGATACTAGTTGTTGGTAAAAGAATCCAAATGTGGAAAACTCTTAAATAAGGTGCAACTACTAAAATAACACCCCCCACCCCCCATTATGTTAAAACAATATTCAAAATTTCATGTGAAAAAACAAATAAAATATATTATATTGATTCAAAACAACTATTACAGATTGATTACACACTTATAAAACTTCAAAAAACTCGTATTTTGTCCTCTATTCTATATACTATTTTAAACACTATCCTCTCCTTATATTATGTTAAATATTCTATTCTCTGACAGTTGTCATTCACGTTTTTCTATTATGTACCTTCTAATCTACTATTAACACTCTTTACAATGTTTTTTATTTTTATTATTTCTATCTTTTTCTTCTCTTCTCTATTTTTAACAGATTTCCATTAATGTGTATACTCATTTTACATTTTATTGCTTTTTATTCTTTTATTTTTCTAATTAGTTCTCCACTCATCACTTATTTTCCATCTAAATCTGAATAGCTCCTTAAAAATCAAAATTCAAATATGTCATGCATTAAATTTATTTGGTGAGTTCAAACAACTGTAGAAGATTTTTTGAGATAGGATAAAGTTTCATTAGTGGTAGGTAGGGGAAATATTATAATATTTTAACATGTTAATAGTGATATTTATGTATCAATTTTCCACAAGTCATCTATAATCTATATTTGGTGTATTTTTGGGTGAAATTAGAGGTTAAACTAACTTTTAATGTGACTGTTGGTTTTCTAGAGCCTTGAAACAATTGGGCTCTTATAGTGTATGAATATTTTTTAAATCTCCTTGAATAAGTAGGTTATTCATAGTAATGCCTTGTAAGGCTTTGGATGTAAAAATCCCAAATTATATGTTTGAATGGTGGAGACTAGGACAAAAGTTTCTATTATAACATTAATTCCCCATATGTAGTTATTGATTCGTTCTATGAAATATGTTTATCAATATGAAATTCATATCCTTACAGTACAACTACATTCCTTATGTTGGGTATTCCTACAAGATATTTTATATTGCAAGTGAACATTTCTAATTACATCTACTAAGAAGTCTAAAATAAAAGATTTTGTTAAGCCAATGCACCCAATAAACTAGAATACACATTGATCTAACTGAGCCATTTGACATGGCACACAATTGGTAGGCATAAAATAGAACCATAATTTAATCTCCTATTTTATCTACTTCTATAAAAAAAAAACTAAGCCATGAAAAAAAAATAGTCTTGGGTTCTAGTAGGTTTTTATGTGTATTCTTATGTTATTCATTTCCATATGTATTATCATTATGATAAAACCATCTCCATAACTAGACCATTTACAGTTTAGAAATACATCTTATATTTCTTCAATGCAATAACAAATTCATGATTGTATATGATGTTGTCAAAAATTCTCTATGTATAATGTTTCCTTCAATATCTCTTCTTGGGGCCTAAAATGCCTAGGCTATTTAATGTGCTTCTCTTAAACCCCATCATTAACCCTACCTAAATTTGATATTGAATTAAAGTCCAAAATTACATAGTTTTATG
>JARHVA010006266.1:97500-127500 GCA_037957365.1 Torreya grandis | reverse complement strand
TTGGACATATTTGTGCATGACACCCCCCCATTTCTCTTCAAATTAAATAAATAGATGTGTGAACGTAGAAAATTAAGTCAAATTGTGACCCTTGCACATCCAACCACTAATTTATGGTAATTTTACTTGCGATTATTTCCATTATTACAAAAAGTGACATGAACAACACCATATCCATTTGTGACCATGAAAATGCAAAAAATTTATGGCACATATACATGAAATCACTCTAATTCAATTTCAATTCAAATTAAAGTCGTGTGAATGGGGAAACATAGGTCACATTGATGACCCACACACATGAAACTACCACTTTATGTCATTTTTACTTATATTTCTAGGACATTGAGTGGGTAAATAGTTCTAGTTAATGGCATCATAATATTCAATGGGACCAACACACTAATTAAACCCATATATAATGAAACCAATTCAAATATGTTAAGTAGTTAAAACCAAATATCACACTAATATGGAAAGCATTAGCCATCACATCATGTTACCCACACCCATTTCATTATCTATAACATCAAAATCATGAAATATGTATAGAGATGACATCAGTCTATTGTATCATATGGATATACACTACATCACACATATCATTCATGCCATGTTGGGCATTATGCACATTGGGTCACTTTCATCATACCATACATATTGCGTATGTAATGTAGTAGCATTAATCATTGATATTCTATTTTAATGGATAAATTGAACTATATATAGTTGATAACATTGATATACCTTGGCCCTTATCTCTATTAAATCTAAATCTATATCAAAATCCATATGTGAAGTCATGGTGTTAATATATATTGATCTAATTAAACTCTATATTTAGACATTAGGGGGTGTTCATGTGATCTTGTCATCGTTCATTGATGAAATATGGTGCCACCATATCATTCATTCCTATTTTTTACAATTGGATTATCCAAACATATTATTTATGTAATATGATTCACATTGAATAAATCACTTAGGGAGAACCTTCCCTATATATATATATATATATATATATATATATATATATATATATATATATATATATATATATATGGGATATGGATATCAAATTGATTTATTATGGTAGTACCCATATCTAATGAAGCAGGATGGAGAAATTGGTCAACTTGTGAGGCCCATGACTCAAATACTAGAGGTTAAAACCTTGTGTACCCTTTACCCTCCTTAGATGATAGGGATAGGTGAGTACCCATATATATATACATAAGGGTTCTAAATTAATAATTTATCTATCTATAGATAGGGACCTTATCCTCTATAGATACACATAGGGGTTTTCATGTTCAAGTATATAGATAGGAGCCCTAGATTGGTTTAAAAATTGAATGCTCAATTCAACACACACACACACACAGATATATATATATATATATATATATATATATATATATATATATATATATATATATATATATATAATGGTGACCATATATATATATATATATAATGGTGACCCCACCCTTATACATTTATTAATATAAAATATTTAACATTAATCACCAGTGATTTTTGTATGATTGATGTTCAAACAATTTCCATTATGCCCTTATATCTATTTAGGATATATATAGGAAATATATAATATAATGAGAACATTAGTGGGTAGTGGCACACTAGTGGGTGGTACCCATATATATAAACTAACCATTTACAGTTGAGTCTAAGAGAGATATCCCATAATAGATTAGGGGAACTTGATTGATGATTAAACCTAAATATCTATTTTGTGAGGGAACCATATTGAGATTATGGGGCCTAACTTACATATCTATATATAAGGGAAATTAGGGCTCCCACATTCTAATGAGTGATTATAAAAGTTTCCCTTCTATTTATAGAGGTAATTGATAATATTTCAATGAATTGAGGGATTATACCACACTCAATTGATAAACTAAATTGAGGGATGACATTTGATCAAGAATGGTGACTGTGTGATCATGAAATGATTGATGGTAACCCATACCTATCTTTGGGAGTCAAGGACTTATTAGGTTATATTATATTATATTACATATAAATTTATTTGACTATATTAATAACTCTATTCTATTTTATAATAACACCAATGATTGTTGAAAAGGACACCAATTATTAGTAGGAAGAACAAGGGAGGGATGGGTGGATTAAAACTATTGGGGGAAAAAATATGAAAATAAAAAATATAAATCTTATTTTTCAAAGGGCATATGAACTTTTTTATTAAAAAATGAACTTATCTTACCTTAACATGATCACATCACTCCCTCATCATCCCTCATAGTCCCTCCTCATCCCTAATCACTCCCTCATTATCCCTCATGACCGTAATCAATCCCTCATCAAACCTCATCATCACTAATCACTCCATCATTGACCCTCATCATCCCTAATCACATTCTCATTTTTCCTCATCATCTATAGTCTCTTCATCATTCATAGTCATTATTCCTCATCATCCCTCATCCTATGTAATCATCCCTAATCTTTCCCTCATCTACCCTCATTTTAATTAAACACACCTCATCAACCCTTATCATCCCTAATAAATAACTAATAATCCCTCATCACCTCTCATAATCCCTAATAAATCCATCATTGACCCTCATCATCTCTCATCATCCCTAATCACTCACTCATTAGCCATCACCATCTTTCATAGTCCCTAGTCACAACCTCATTGGCCATCATTATCCCTCATCATCTCTAAACACTAATTAATCATCCCTAATTTTCCATTCATCATCCCTAATCACTCCCACATCATCCATCATGATTCAATAATTCAATTAGGCAAAGTAGGTAGGTCAAATTCAATGTTATATATCTATTACATATGCAACATGATTTGAAACTTTAGTTCTCATTCCATCTTTCAACATAGATAAGTAGGTAAGGATTATATAAGTAGTTTGTAAAAGAATACATGTAAGATATATATTAGGAATACATATTCCTTTAATAGCTAATAATATATTCTATGAAGGGAAAGTAGGTAGGACAAGAAAAAATCTATAAATCAAGAAGCACGCTTCCCTTGACTTATCATGTAGGGCATAATTAAGTAGGTAGTGTGATAAGAAATATATCTATTAGGAAGAAAGATTAACTTGATATATATTCCTTAATCCCTTACTATCTATCGAGAAGGCAAGCTTCCCTTGATATGCTATTAGGTGAAGTAAAGCTAGATATTAGGAAGGAAAGCTTCCCTTGCCTTACTCCTTGGAATAGATGAAGTAGGTATGGAAATATTTCCTTTAATTATTAGGTAGGGAAATCTTGAGATTAGGATAGGGAATTTGTAATAGTTCCCTCACATATATCTATTGCAGTGCCCCCATTACTATGATATCCCTTGATTTTTTGTATTCGGGACACACTATACCAACTACTAGATTTAAACACACTTTATCGGATTGGTGACCACTTATCAATCTATCTAGTGATACTTCATACTATGGACAAAATATTAATGCCATATACATAAAATGATAACTCAACTATGGGGTTGGGATTAGAAGTCTCAACTAGTCTCCCATTACCCATATTTATATAGATATAAATTAGGATTCTCAACTCTGGAATTGAGATTATTATATGACTAAATCCCAATATATATATATATATATATATATATACATATATATATACATACATATATATATACATATATATATACATGTATATATATATACATATATACATATATATACATATACATATATATATACATATATATATATATATATACACATATATATATACATATATATATATATATATACATATATATATATACACACACACATATATATATATGTATATATATATGTAAAAATGTATGATATATCTATATATATCATACATTTTCATCTCATGCTTCACTCACCTTATCCCCTATTTATTATGGCCCAATGTTTTGGATACGCATTTTTTCCTTGATTAAGGTGTGGATCATCTTATAGATCTCTAAATATGATTAAACATTTGAATGATGTCTTTGAGTTCTTTGTTTTATTGAAAGAGGATGAGTGAGAAAATAATTTATTTGAGACTTATTTCAGTGAGTAAAATTTAGCATTAGAATATAATCCAATAGGGACAAAGTGGAAAACCACTACACCTACCATAAATTTATTGGAGGGAGTCATTAAAGATGAGGTAGGAAAAGGAAGGAGTGATTATGGATGATGAGGGATAATGAGGGAGTGATAAGGGATGATGAGGGATGAGGACTAGTGATTAGGAATGATGAGGGTGAGGAGGGAGTGATTAGGATGAGGGTGGGGTGATGGGAAAGTGAAATCAACACAAAGTGGTGGTTTGGTGTGCCCAAGTCATCAATGTGACCTATGTTACCCCAATCACACCACTCTAGCTTGAACTCAAAGTGAATTAGGGTGATTGAACATACATGTGTTGTAAAATATTTACATTTACATGGTAACAAGTGGATATGGTGTTGTTGTGTCACTTTTGGAAATAATGGAGCCAATCATAAGTAAAATAAATAAAAATTGGTGGTTAGTTATGAAAGGATCACAATTTGACTTAATTTGACACATCTCACTTCTTTTCTTGAATTTAAATATAAATAGTGTGGTTATGCAAAAATGTGTCTATATTTTTTTGTATTTACCTTGGTCATAAGTAGATATGGTGTTTTTGTGTCACTTTTGGTCTATAGTAGATGCAATCACAAGTAAAATAAGAATGAATGGGTGTTTGGGCATACATGGGTCACTATTGAAACATATGTTTCCTAATTCACACTACTTTGTCATGAATTCAACTTGAATTGGGGTAATCATGCCTAAATATCTCCTAGTTTATCCCTATTTGTCCTAGTTGCAAATGACCATGGTGTTTTTGTATCATTTTTTACTTATAAAGCACCTAATCATAAGTAATTTTGATAAATAGGAGTGGTTGTTTGTAAAATCTAATTTTGAAAAACCTAGTTCTCATAGAAATGACAATGAGAAAACCTTAAAAATGACTATATGTTTACCCAAAATGGATATCAATTACAAAATTTATGCCCTGAAATACCTAGGTTCAATAATAAAATCTTGATAAATGACTAAGAATTAACCATATTAGATTTTTAGAAATTAACTCAAAAATCATAAGGTGTGTATAGACACATAAATTAACATTTAAGTTAAAATTGTTCATTTGTGACCACTCTTTTAAACACTTAGCTCTATACCTGTCTTAGGCCCATTTTGATCAATTTCAACCATCTTGTACACTATTTTTAGCTTATAAAGAGCCCATTAATGTACTAATACCTATTATTATTAACCTTAGACACATTTAAGGCCCTACCTAACATTTAACAAGATCAAATCACCCATTGTACAAGAGTGCCATATGAGACTATAACTCACCGTTTTAGTGTCCTTGTTCCCTCTCTTATGTTTTAGCTAAATAAAAACTAATTTGAAATTTTAAATACTATAGGAAGGTCAACCTGTGTCCTTAATAACTCTCATTCAAATGAATTTCATAGATACACTTTTCAAATTATTTTGCACATAAGAGGCTTCCACATCAAAAACACCATAATCATAATTGTACATTGAGAGAAAAGTAATTATTTCTACTAATTATGATTGCATACATCTATATTATCCTATAAATCAAGTGTAAATACATTTTATAGGTCACAAGTAATGGTTAAGGTGCTTAATCACATTAGTATTTCACTAAAATATAACATATTTCATCAACTATTTATACACCACCATAGCATGGGAGATGTACATGATTTTTGATCCCTATTTGGAGTATTTATATGTAGCTATCACTCAACACATGGGGTATTGAGGTATTTCCAAACTCCAAATGCTAACCCATGTATACATCATTGAATTGCATTGGTCTTCACATGTCAAGGAGCTAGTGTTTTTTAAGTAAAATCCGTCACATAGTGGTCTTTGTAAGTGATCATAAGTTCCTACACTAGATGTAGGCTCTATAGATAAGGATACAAAAATATTAGAAACCCTAATTTATTAATTTAATATAGACAAGATAAGTACACAATATAAAAAAATTCCACCCATATTGTGTCCTACCCATGGCACTATTATCCAGGTCTATATCTAATTATTAATTCTTATTTCCAATAAACATGCCACTTTACACAACAAGTTTCAAACTATGATTCCTCCCAAAAATACAATTTATAGCTAAGTATTTGATGGCATGATCATGCATGCAGATGGGTAGAATTCCTTTCAGCATGTCACCAAAAACAATAGAATGGGTATCAATCACTTGTTATAGATTAGGAGGTGTATATGTCTAAGTTGGTTTGTCTTCAATGGAAAGTAAGTGAGCTACAAATACTTTATCACCCTTTTAGATAATATTTATCATTTTATGGGAGATAATAAGTTATGTAAATTTACACATTAATCCTTTTAGCTCAAATTTCCTTCCCTCATAATGAAAGCACTTGAAAAATTCCTGGAAATTCATCTCAATAGTGTCCAAAGTAGTGAGCCATTGTACTCTAACAATAATGTTGGCTCCACCCATAGAAATAACAAACATAGGATAATCCAATAGGTAGTCTCCCATTTCCAATTTAATATTATGGCATTTTCCTAAACAACTAATAGTACCACCATATATAATCATGACCTAAAATTATGGAGCAAGATAAATAAAATAGTTCAAATGAGGAGCCAAATTACTATTGATGAAGTTGTGCATTCTCCTAGAATCAATCAATATAGTGACCTATTTTTTAAGGAAATTCACCACCTTAAGAGTCTAGGTAGTAATAATAACTTAAATTGCATGATATAAAATAGTAGGCTGAGAGTCTTCAGATTCCTCCTCAGGACCTTCTGCATCCTCACCAATTACCTCATCATCTTCATCCTCATTGGCACCTTCGATGTAAAACAACTTCTTTTTATCACAATGATGTCCTTTGATCCATTTACTATTGTAACCATAACACAACCCTTTGGCTCACGTCTCCTTATTTTGCTAATGTGTCAATTTTTGGGTTGAGGAAATGATGGTGTTAGAATGGTACGATCATGACTAGTAGTAAAAGTTTTCCATTTCACCATCTCTTTTTCTTTTGCCATGAATTCCCTTAGGATATATTTTGATAAATATGATGGGTTACACATCTTAACCACAAATTAAATTCTATCTTTGAGTCCACCCAAAAAAATATCATTGAAATTTTCCTCAATTATGTCTTCCACCCATAAGGATACATTCTAAACTTGATGACTATAGTCCTTCACAATTCCTATTTGATTCATTTTGGCTAACTAGCTGAAGTAGTTCTTAGAGACATTATTTTTATAATGAGCCAAAAACTCATAAGTGAAAATAGACCATGTAATAGGAACACCATTATTTTTATTTTGATCACACAACCAATGATACTAAATGAAATTCTTAGGTTTCAGATACAAAGATGCCACTATCACCTTTTAAGAACTAGGAGTTTGGTGTAGATCAAATAAATTCTCAATTTGGGTAATCCAAGTGAGAGGATCCTTACCATAAAACTTATGCATGTCCAATTTTGGCAACATTGGTTTCACATTATGATTAGATTTGTTAGTGTAGAGAGGAGGAGGAGCCAAAAGATGAAGTGGAGGGGTATTTGGATGTAACTGAGATGAAATGGAAGCTAATTACATAGTGATCTGATGCAATTGAGTGTACACCCCATTAATCTATCTAAACATCTTTGAAACATTAGTTTGAATCACAACAAAGTCATCCTACCATACCAAGCCCTTTATGTCCACCTAAAGTTGAGAAATGAATAGATCTAAATTTCCAAATTTCATGTCATGTTTAAGAGTCTTAGGAGTTTCTTTCCCCCTTTTCTTCCTCAAATAGAAGGACCTAACATACAGAAACCCTAGGATGGTTTTCTCCCCCAAAAATATGTACTAGGATATGGTACCATTATGATCACCTTGTCAAGATGAATCGAATGACTACTTTTGTGCACTAGGGTGAAAAATTTTGGATTAAAAAAAGGTGTACCAACAAAATATACCATTGAGATCATCTCCACGAGATGAATCCAATGATTATAAATATGTAAAGGGAATTTGTTTTCTAGACTTTTTTGTCAAATAGTTTTTAAAAAAAAAGCATTTTGAACAATACTGCACTGATAGAAAAAAATATTTTTTCTCATATTACAAGTTATGTTTTTTCACATCTACTCATAAAAGTCACACCTTGCTAGATCTGAAAAAAATGCCAGAAGAAACTTTCTCAAATCAAAGCTTTGATACCACTTGTAATGAAATTACTTATATGTTTGTAAAAAATAATTATATATCACATAAAATGAGCAAAGATGAGAGATCACATAGTAATAATTGAAAACATAGCAAAATATTGGATAATATAACACAACCACTTTGAGGGGGAAACATCAACAACAACACAATAAAATTAGAATACTTAATATGATGATAAAATACTAACTACTAAATCCTATATATAATCTATTTGACCATGTTTATTCCATAGCCCAAACTGGCTAAGAACATAGAGAAAAATAAAAAGAATATAAAATAGGTATGTAAGCCACAACTCAACCACACATATCCCCAAACACACTAAAGGTTAAATGTGTAGTGAAGAATGCCAAATGTCAAATATGGGCTTGTATCTCCTTCTAAGCCAAGAATGGGCAGTTTCAAACAAGGTTGATGAATCATATGGGGAGTTGAAGAGTCTCTTATATGCCATTTCTATAAAAGTTCATCTTCAAAAATCTAACGCATGCCATGGATATGGACAAAACTAATCTTAAGCTCTCCCATTGAACTATAATTGGCTTGGATGAAGTGACACTTGTCATTGGAGTTACTCTCTCTCTCTCTCTCTCTCTCTCTCTCTCTCTCTCTCTCTCTCTCTCTCTCTCTCTCACACACACACACACACACACACACACACACACACACACACACACACACACACTTTATCCTATATATGCAACCTTATAAAACTTATAATAGATCCTTTGGTTGAGTATGGTAAATCCCCACTCAAATAAACACTTGAATATTTAATAAATCTAATTATTACCTTATCATATGCTTGAAACTAGTGTACTTGTGTGATTGTTGATGAATGCTAGTAGTAGTGCTTTCACTCTCTCTCATTTGTCCTCTCCTACCTCTTTACAAATGGATTTTATTATTTCAAGTAACATGGTGATTTTGAGGTATATTTTCATAGTTTGAAAATGGATTTCAGTTATTAGTGTCTTTTTTAGACCTCTTGATTATCCCCCTCATTCAATGCATTGTCTATGACTTCCATATTAAAACACTCATGCTTGAAGGTCCTTATTGAATAGTAGGATAAGATTTAGTCCTAGTTCATATTCTTAGTGAATGATGGTCAAGTGGAAAGTGTTAATTTGATGCACACATCCCTATATTAGTTTAATTTAAATTTCTCTTACCCTTTTCCTTTACAAGCAATGGGTTTAGTAATGGTTTTAGGGTGATAACATCAAAGGAACTAGCTCTATCTAGAAATTCACCTCACTAATTAAGCCACCCATAGCCTAGAGGTACCTCCATGCTATTAATTAAGTGAGGAGTCTTGAACAACCTCCTCAAGGGTGCAGTGTTTGATGATAGCAGGGTGAACCTAGAGAAGGCATTCTTGTCAATCATAATAAACAACATAATACATGTACAATGAGATTCCTTACGAGTGTGGGATATGATGATAAATATTTTAAACATAAATATTTTGATTCCATAGGACACATTATTATTAAAATGTCTTTGGGAACAATGTTATTTGACATGTTATTACTTATACATGAGGATATTTCACAAGGGAATGTTACATTGGGACAATTATGGTTACAAAAAATGGGGGAAATTTTTGAAAATGTTAAAATGACTATCTCTTACACTTTTAAAGAAGGCTTATTTTTAAGGCTATCATAAATAAAATATGGTTACATCATCTCTAAATCAATTATGGGTACTAAAAGGTAAACAAACAATTTAAGATCAAGAGTTAATACCAGAAAGCCATGTTGTACAACAAAAGAAAGAAACATAAGCATTTTAAATTATTGAAATAAAGAATCCTCAACTAAAACATTTGTTTATAGTATATTTCTGTTTCCTAATGGTTTTTATTAGTCCAAAAATCATTCATTCTAATTATTTTAGGTGTTAAATTCTGACTTACATGCAATGTGGTTATAAAGTCAAATCATTTAGTGCAATACATTTTCAAGACATAATTCAATGAAAATACAAATATATCTACTAAATTAAAACACATATACAATAATAAATTTAAAAAGGGAATACAATATGCCCATAATTTAATACATCACATAGATAGTTAATGGGTATATATACTAATAGTCAATTTATAATTGGAACATCCTATTTCTCACCATCTATATCATCTACACCCACTATACCTCTATTAGAGGAGGCCCCACTATCATCCCTAGGTTCACAATAGTGATAACTATTATGAATCACTTGATATTGATAAATAAATAATTTGGCCTACAATCGGCCTCACTTCTCCAATAGTTTAACATTATGCCCCTAGAAACACACATATTCCATAAACATACTATGACCTAAAGCCCATAATGTGTTTTTGGGGGAACCTACTTCCTATATATTGGAATTATTATTTATACATTCATCTTACATTATTACTATGCTTAATTTACATAAATGATGATGTCATACATCTCCATGTTGTCGATATTACTTAGATTTCTATTTTTACATCACAACAACCTAGTGCACAAGGTTTTATTTTGAATTAAGTTATTATGTAGGCTCAATAACTCACCTCAAAAGAGGGGGAATTCATATAGGTTTGTTTTAGAGACTAGAACTCCTAGATCATCACACAAACAAGATTTATCAATGCTTACATATTTGGCATAGTTTTTGTCTTAGGAAATACATAGAAAACCACCTTGGATAGGAGTGCCACTTTGGACAAGAGTGATATGATCTATATTCCTTCTCAATATTTTCATCAAAATGCCTAAAAAATAGGAATTTGTATAATTTATCAGAACTTCAGTTTACTCAAAACAATACTCAATAGTTTGACAATCTAATTTTCTAGAATTACTTAGAATTAAATAATTTTGTTTTTAATTTGATAAATTTGAAGGAAATCATGTGTGACATGTTGTTATAGTATGGAACACATTTTTTGTCTCAAAATCAATATTGCTACTTAGTTTTAGAATATATATGCACCAAATATCAATTCATCCATGTACGGGGCACATTACTTAGTTTATGCACCAGTCTTGTAGATGGAATGATAACTCACGTCATTTTATATAATGTATACAATAGACACAAATTATACTCAGTATTTTCATAGTTTTTATGTTAGAATTGAAAATTATTCCTTTTATTGTGGTTGGTTCACTATTTTCACCAATATTTATACAATTTTTGCACTATAAATATCTATTGGGATACATACAAGGATTCTAAATTACTTCACTACTGTGGGTAGGTGTTGATGGAGTCAAGAACATATTTAGATATACACCCAATTATTCATGAGGATTATGGTATGTAAAGTCCAATTGAAGCATTCAATGTTAATGACACTACAAGTATACAACCCACCATAGTCTCCAATTATTTGTACCAACTTTTACACTAAAAAAAATGGTTCACATACCCAATCATGCATATTTACTATTTTTCACTCTCTAGTTTGTTGTCTTTGAATTTTTTTATATTCATATTAAGTAAATAATTATATTACATATTTTTCATTGTAGGATCTTGCATGGAGTATAGTTCACCATTGTGGCCTACATCTAGGACTCTTCTCTACATATAAGTTGAGGTACGCAGTCTTTTTATTTTTACTCTAGTATTTTTGTTTTTGATGCATTACTAAAATAAAATGGGGTCAATTTTGAACACATAAATTAACATTTAAACTAAAATTATTCATTTATGACCACTCTTTTACACACTTATCACTAGAACTATCTTAGGGCCCTTTTGATCACATTAGACCACCTTGCACACTATCTTAAGCTGATAAATGATCCCCAGATGTATTATTCCCTACTATTATTAACCTTATATACCTTTTATGTCCTACCTAATACTCAACATGATCAAATAACCCCTTGAACAAGATCACCCTATGGGATTATAGCACACCACTCTAGTGTCCTTTTCCCCTCTCCTATTTTCCCACTAAATAAAAACTAATTTTTAAATTCAAAATTTATAGGAAGGTTTAACTATGTCCCTAATGAGGCTCATCATAAGGAATTCCATAGATATGACTAGATAAACAACAAGAATATTCCACATTGAAAATCATTAAAATCATAATTTCAGATTGAGATCAAAGTACCTATTTCTTCTAATTTTTATTCCATACAACCCTAATATCCTAGAGCTCAAGTTTGGATACATTTTATAGGTCACAAATCATGGTTAAGGCACTTAATAAAATCAATATTACACTAACATATAAAATATTTCATCAACTATTCACACACCACTATATAATGGGATAACTACATGAAGTTTGATCCTTCTTTGGAGCACCGATATATAGGCAATGCTCAACACATGGGGTGTTGAGTTCTCACCCAGATTTAACTGCTAATCCATTTTTACTGGATTGATTTTCATTGGTATTCAAATGTTAAGTAACTAATGGTTTTTAAGGAAAATTATTCATATAGAGGTCTCCATAAGTGATCACAAGATCCTATACCAAATACAGGCTCCACAGACAAAGATACAAAGAACCCAAAATACTTTATTTCTTAACTACAAATGGATAGGAGCACTGCATAGTGGACATGAGCACCACCTATTTAATATGCTACCCATGGAACTATTTTTTATGTCTAGATCTAACTGTTGATTCCCATTTCCAGTCACCATCTCACTCTACATAATAAGTTTCATACTTTGATTCCTCCTATAATGTAGTTTCTAGCTAAGTCATTTTTTTCTCATTACACTCAACTATTTTTAGTAAATTTACATAATACAATAGTTTCAAATTAGTGAATGATATTATTTTTATACTATTCTATTGATTTTGCATAGTAGTGTTGTCATTTAGGTTTTACGTAAATCCCAAATTTGATAAAATAATGTGTAATTATGAGACCAACTCTAGAAGATGCAAAGTAACCCTAATTTATTATATTTACTAAAATAAATTTAACATATAAGTTAAAATTATATTTTTAAAATATAAATGCCAACTTAAACTTAAGGAATATAAATGCAACAATATTACTTAATTATTATTTTAGTAAACCACCCCCAACCTTCAAATTGATCCTATTTTACCATTATAGACCTCAATGCTTTCATTTGTCAAGAACATGTATGGATTATATAATGTAAAAATTATTTCATGTACATGTTATAACATGTATATGCTTAAATGTTTTCAAACTTCAACACATAGAAGTATGTACATGTTCTAGGCTCAGTGTGTATCAAGCCTATAAATAATAATGCATGTGTTATGTAATATCATGTACACATTATAAAAAATATCCATGGAATTGTCCTCCATCTTTGTGTACTTACCCATATTTTTCTAATATTTCAAAACTAGATGTTATTATATAAAATATTGGAAGAATATCGATAATAAAATATTAGCAATTTTTTGTTATTTTAAGCTAATCATAATGTTTACATAATTGGTAATGGTCAGAAATTTTAATAAAATTTCCCATATTCTGAAGAAAATATGTTGTGTCTATTAATTCATTAAATATAGACATCAATTTAAGAAAAATCATTTTGTTTATTAAAAAGGGATTCAATGTTTTTAAATTTAAATAGCATACATCTCATTCAATTTATAGAAAAATAGATGAGTAAAATATTAGTTTTGTTAAGTTAATCTATTTTTTTTACAAAATAAGTAGTAGTTGCTAGTTTAATTATACTAACTACATTATTTATAAAATAAATCACAACTATTAATTCATTAAATATAGCCATATTTTATAAAATAATTTTCATGTTAATATATTTTTAATAATTTAATTTAAAACTTTAAAAATTTCATGACTATATATCGTTCACTACTTTTCTTATATATTATTCTAAAATTTAATGTGTAATCTAAGTTAAATTTTTATTCATTTGTTTATTACTAGAGTCTTGAGTACATTGTAACTAGCAATAACTAGTTTCATAAAAGCTTACCATATTGATATAAATAAGTAACACTAGTTTGATATTTTAAAAGAAACATTATGTTTTAATATAATAAATAACTATATGTTCATAAAAATAACTTTATGATAAACTAAAATTTGTAAGTTAAAAGTGACATCGACATGTTTTTGACAAAAGGGGAGATGAAGCAGCTCTACTAGGGGTTCGATACAACTCCATTACTCTACATACCTTGTTGTGTCCAGGGGTCATACTATCGATCCTTTAAGCTCTAGGTAGGATAGTCTGCATTAAATATTGAATTAACCTAGCATTCTCACCCTTTGGATGGTGTCCTTTATTTATCACCTCACACTCCTCATCTGCATTTGTTGATGTAAGAACATCTGAAGGATTGAGCAATGGTACCTAAATGAGTGAGTAAATTCATCTTGAAAGTTTATGATGAGGTAATGAAGCCCTCCCTCCTATTTACTTTCCTTATGTCATTATAAGTAATAATAAATTTGATAAGGCATGCAACCTTCTTGCTTCATGTTCTTTTATTTCTTATTTTTTAGGTAGAGTCCCCCATGAGATCCTCCTCAAATAGTGGATTCACAACCACTAGGCTAGAGTTAAACTCGAGGGTATTCAAAATATTACCCAGTGATTTTTCCTTTTTTGATTTATTGACCTTGATTATTACAAGATAATTTTGAGCCATGGCCTAGGCCCATGGTTCATTAGAAACTATCTTGTTTCCTTCCTACAATGAGCAATTGATTTTCAAGTCTCTTAGTAAGCTAAGTTCAAAATACTGATATGGGTGGAATTTCATGGTCTCCATCTTTCCCTTTAAGGTCTTATTGACTAGATAACCCTTACACTTGGAAAGTTTATTTGTCATGAATAACCTAAGTTTTTCTTGGTAAGGCCACGAAAGAGAATCTACATGGAGGTTGACCTAGCAAAGGACATCAAGGACTCTATTAAAATTTAAATAGGGCTGAATAGATTCACCCAAAAGGTTCATTATAATAGCTTACCTTATACATCCTTTTGGTGTGAATCTCTTGACCATAAGATTCAAGAGTATCCTCTTATGGTCCCCCCTCTAGAGTTCTTTAATAAAGTACCTTCAGCCTAGTTAACCCCTTATATTAAGTCTTTGACTGATTTAGCTGATAGTTGGATGGTGGTCACCAATAAAAGGGCCTAGAGTAATAGTAGGAATATTTCTAAGGTAAAAATGACCATTAACAAACCAGTGAATAATTTATGCACCTCAACTATGCATTTAACCACCATCGTTACCTTGTAGCTTGTCAACCCCTCCTCTTCATAGTAACCCCTAATAGTATCTACCAAAAAACAATTTTCTCCTATCATTAGAACCCCTCAGGCCAAGAATTCGATCCTTCCTTCATATAAGGGGGACAAACCAAGTACCTATTTTTTGGTTGCCTCTCATACCTCCATTTCCAACCCCACAAATTTTGTGGCTATAAATGAGAATGTGACCATTGTGGTAAAAATAAATTCTTTGCTTATAAGATCACATAGTCCCTCACCTATTAGCGATGAGGACTATACCCAAGGCAAGCATCATACTTTCTCTATAGGTGATGTAGTATACACTTCGTAGTCTTTTGTGAACTACTTTGGACCCTTGATTGATGGAGCTGATGACATGTATCTTGATGAGTGTTAAATGATTATTTATTCCTAAAATGTTCATGGATTTATTAAACCTACTAGGATATATCTAGGTTAGGACAACTATCAACATTTTGAGAAGATGAATGTGTTATGCCTAGAAAAAGTAATTTTTTTTGTATTTTTGTTATTTTTTGCTCTTCATACCATCTAGACCATAACTATTCCTTTTGTCACTTCCCATGAGGTAGGTATAGGCAGCATGACCACCCTTCTCTATAAAAAATTAGGCTCACATATCATTTTTTGGGGAATCAACCCCTAGTAAAGGGTGCTCTAGATCCTTTTTGACCTTGATAATCACATTATGGGGATGGCCAAGATATACACCTCTAATGATGCTATCAATAGGTCAAGACTTTGGTGGTGGCTTACTAACTCCCTACCCGATGATTATTGGGTTCTCTATGGTGATTTTAACATGGTGGAATACCCAAAGGAAAAGGTTGGTTTCTCTCTTATACATTGGTGCACTAGTGATATAGAATCATGATTTTACATGAGAAACAAGCTTGGTATGTATGATCCTACCCATGGCTAGAACTTAGTGCCATACCTAGTTTACTTGGTAAAATTTTTGGCAAGGATATGACTAGCTATTAATTATATTGGATTGAGTTCTCATGAAAGATAACCATTATTTCCATATCCATAGTAGAGTAGGCCCATCGATGAAGGTGTATAAGACTGTGCTTTTTATCTGACCACCAACCTATTTATTTCTATGTGGCTACAAATTCTATGCCTACTAGGAAATTTTATTCTCAATTCTATATTAACATGACACACCTTTCACACCAAATAATGAGAGAGTATATTATTACAGTATAGAATTTATCAGCTTGACCTATTGAGAAAACATGATGGATTGAGTAGTGGGAGGATGTTATCACTCACACCACCACATTCCTCAAATCATTTGGGAAGTAAGCTACATTCTTCCACAAATGAGAGCATGAATATTCATACCAAGAGTATGTGATTTCATCTAGGGAGATAAATAATAACCCTTTCAACATTGCTCTCTAGGCTAAAGCTACCATGTAGAAACATAAGATTAAACTTGAGGAGAATTACTAGGCAAGAGGGGTACAAATTAAAGATTGAATCCATTGGTTGAAGGTTGGTGAAAAAGTTTCTAAAGATTTTTTTGTATTTTTATGAACTATAAAAATATTTGATAAGATTAAAAATATAAAATTTGGGTTTAAAACTCTTACCAGACTCCTAGATGTCTTGACAACTTTTGTTAAGTATTATAAGAATGTGTTTATAGTGAAACCCAACTCTCCTACTAGAGAAGAAGCCTTGTTCAAGTGCCTATTGTCCACATCATGCAATATTTTTGATGCTCAATGTGTGGCTTATGATCACCTTCTTGACATCAATGATATCAAGGAATCTACCTTCTCTATGGCCTCTAATAAAACCCCATGAGTTTAAGGTTTCCCCGTCAAGTTATACCAAACCTTTTGGGATATAGTTGGCCCAAATTTGCATAAATATTATCTTGAATCAATGATTAGGGGGCCAGTTGGAACCATCATCAATAAAGGAAATATTAAGTTTATCCAAAAAAAAAGAGATCTTAAACTTATCACCATCTGGAGGCCAATCACCTTGTTGAATGTATCTTAAAAGATCATTACCAAAGCGCCGACTCTCAAACAAATACATCTTCTTCCCCTGATCATTAGAAGTGAGCAGATAGGGTTCATCAAGAAACATTTCATCCTAGTTAATATCATTATAGTTTGGGAAGGCCTAGTGTGGTATCGAGCCTCCAACCAGAAAGATCTATTTATCAAGATTGATTTTGAGCAATCTTATGAAAAAATTGAGTGGCCTTTTATTATTGTTATACTTTAGGCTATTGGTTTTGGTCCCCAATTTTTTTGATATGTTTAAATTCTATTCAAAGATGTTAGGGATTTCCTCACCATTAATGGGATTCATTCTCAATGGTTTGAGATCTAATGCATTATTAGATAGGGATGCCCTTTTTCTCCATCTCTTTATGTTATTATAGTGGAAGGTTTAAGCTATCTTTTAGCAAACTTCACATGCAAGTGTTTAATCAGAGGAATCACCTTGCCCAATACTTCATAATGGTTGTTTAATCGACATTTTGTGGATGATTCTTTTTTGATGCTTATAAAGGATGAAGCCTTGGTGGAGAATGCTTTGCTTTTCCTAGACACCTTTTGTTTGGGTTCAATTTCATCCATTCAATGGAGGAAAACTAGATGTTATAGATAGTCCATATCCTCTAGACTGAACTAGCTTTGTAATTACCACTGGATTTGGATTACCCATGGTGAGCAATTCAATTTTTTAGGCAATCCATTTTCCTTTCAATCCTCCCTAGTTAAGCTTTGGAATTATGTCATTCAAATAGTGGAAAAGAAGATTACCTATTGGGTTACTAAACTACTATCCATGGTGAGCAAGTTTCAAATCTATTCTAAGCTCTTGAAAGCAACCCATGTTTACCATTCTACATGTTGGGTATCATCTAAAATGGCCTATGATAGAATAGAGAACCTTCTTTAGGATTTTTTGTGGTCCAATGCTTATGGGAAGAATGGTTTTCATAGGGTAGCCTAGGATTTGTGTTGTCAACCCAGAGAAGCTAGGGGGCTTGGCCTCATTTATGTTCAGATTCAAGGGTTTTCTCTCACTACTAAAAGTGTTATTCTCTATCTAAAAGGGAATTAGGCATGGAAAATCCTAGTTTGACATTGTATTAGCCAAGGGGTCCCTCTTGGGATACAAGATTATAAAGGGATAAACTTCTAGACCATTCTTCTTACATTGATCAATGTGAAAATTTAGGGCACTTTTATTATCAAAAGCATATGGAAAGCTTGGGAGCTGCTTGAACCCTTACTAGTTTGGAAAGGGGAGGAATTTAGGCTGGGTATTTTTATAAATTCATAATCCCTTTTATGGTCTCCTTCGATCAATTTTCATAATGTCGCTTTTGCCTAGGTTACCTAGATTAAGAGCCTTTGGCTCTACAAATGAGGGATGAAGACTATTGGAGAGTTATTTTATCATTAGACTAGGGATTGGATTCCCTAGGACCAACATAAAAGGAAATTAAATTTGATTAAAAGTGATGCTGAGTCCATCAAGGAAATTTAGTAAGCCATTCTAGACTCTTTAATATAAAAAATTAGTGTCTCCACCAGAGCTCCATGGTGGAGGGACTAGAATTGGCATAAAACCACCCCTTTTAGAAACTACATTCCCAACTTAGGGTGTCAAATTCTAATTCTTAAAGGTCTTCCCTTCAAAAAATTGAACGAGGTTTGGAATATCAAATCTCACCATGTTGTGTGAGCTAGAATATTTGACAAGTTATGTATCATGCCCATTGATCCTAAAAAAGCTCATTTTATTTGGTGTTTGATCTACCATAGACTGCTACTGGGATAATTTCTCAAGCATCTTGGGGTGACCAATCCCTTGTGCCAAGCTTACAAGTAACTTGAATTGGTTAAGCATGTGTTCTGGTTTTTCCTATATGCCTAGTCTGATTGGATGTGGATTCACTTGGTGTTCCAACCATTTCACCTTGAGCCTTTCACCTATAAAATTGCTCTTCTAGGGGACTCAACCCTTTTACCTACAAAATGAAACAAGTTTTTGATTATTCTTCATGATGATATTATTTTTTGTATATGGAAAGATAGAAATAATGCTATCTTTAACAAGTAACATTTAGAAATTTATCTATTGATAATGAAGTTAATGTTATCTCCAATTTGTCTCTTCAACTATTTAACCACAATGATAAATTCCATAGGTAGATTTTACATCTTCAGTCATTGATGGAGCATTGGGTAGGTGCCCCTTGTGTTGTTAGTCAAGTGCCTCCCTTGCCTACATTTTTTTGTGGTTTAGCTTTGATATCTATGCTCAAATTGAGTAAGCAAAAGTCTATAGGACAAAGAGGGAGCTTCTTGTCCCCATCTAGTCCTAGAAGGTCTTCATTGAGGAGGAGAAGATTATAATGTGGTGCTATCTTGAACATTCATCATCATCAGGATGGTTAGAGACCTCAAACTTAGCCATAGATGGGTGTATGGGGGGATCCCCCTATCAAAGACCAACATGATATATGGGAACACCTTTCTTCCTCTGCCAAACAAGTTCCCAAGGCTAGCTTTGGCAATTTATCCATAGAGGTTTGTTGAATAATTAAGGAATGATATTAGTGGTTGTTGCCTTTTAAGGACTCTAAGGATCTGCCTACTAATGTGGGGTGGGGAGGAAATCATAATAGCCAACACCTCCACCTCCCCCCACCTCTATGTTCATGGTGGTGGCTTAATTGTCTTTTATTTGCCCTATTTTGGTTAGTAGTGTTTATTATCTTTGTTCATACTTTTCTTGTGGCTATTTAGCATAGTTTGGCATTGTGGGTGTGACCTTTCCACTATCTTTTTGTATGATTAATTTTAATTTTTAATGGTATAATATAAAAACTTTTTAATTAAAAAATAATTTTATTATTGACATTATATTCACTTTTTTTTTAATATTATAATTATTGATAATACATTTACTTATATTTTTTTAATGTTATAATTATGAGAAGTGTCATATCTAAAGTACAATAAAAGAGGGGGAAAACAACATCCCCAAATTTATTTTGAATATCTCTTGAAGCTTATCCTTCATCCAACTACCCCATTTTGCTAACATTCTCTCTTTGCTAAGGAAATACTTGATCACATCCACTGCTACACTGGATGACAAATAAAAGATAGCGAGAATGCCCCTATTAGAGAGGGGAGCATATAAACCTTCATTTCAAGTGATAAAAGGGAGGGTATTAAAAAATATTAGAGATTGATAAAATATAAATGTCGTATTCAATTACATTGCATCATGGGAATAAAATATATTTAATAATACAATTTAATGTTCATTTGTTTATAAATTATAAAACATAATTTATAAATTCTCCTTTTCTTATAATTATAAATTTTTAGTCAAACATTATGGATGAAAAAAAATTATTTAAATGTTGGTAGGTAGGTATTGATAACGTTTTAAAATTATTTTTTATTTTAATAAATAAATTATGGATAAATCATAATATTTATAAAAAATAATTAAATTTCTATTTTAAATAAAAATCATAATTTTAAGTACAAAGTATTAATTTTATTATTTAATAAAAGTTTTATGAATAAATCATAATCTTTAACACAAGTCAAAATTACATATCATTCAAAGTTAATAATTTATGATACTTGACCTTATACTATGTATATGATGTAATACATATTTAAAACTTGTATTTGCTATAAAATCTCCATCACTATATTGACAAATCAATTATATGCGCATCTTACTATCATTACATTCCAATCAAATGTTAAAATTTTAACAAAATAATTTTCTTATTTTTTTCATGCCCAAACATTTTGCATAGTGCATACATACAATTTATTTCCTAACACAATTTGAATACAAAGCTAACAATTAGTAATGTCATTATTTCTTTCCTATTTCAATTTATAATATTACAATTCAAACATATACATGAGAAGTTATTTCATATTTCGCACATTATATTGGGGTTGATAACTGTAACATAATTGACATTGTGAATTTTTAATATAATTGATAGAAGAGAAATAGAGCCTAGTAAATAGTTAAATAAATATTAGTGTCTGTCGACCTTTCATATGCACCTATGAATGTAATTAATAGTACTAGATATATGTTAGCTTTATAGGTAGATTTCTACCTTTTAAACCTATAATGTAAGGGTGAAGAATAAATTTTACTTTGATCATTGTTTTTAAGGGGGATGCATTTTGACGCAATGGATTTTTAATTAATTAATCATGGTTTAAATTCACAACCAAGGATATAAATAGTCCTTAAGGACTAATAACCATACATACATATATAAATCCATGAATTTAATATATTTCAAGTCAACCATATAATAAGTGAATAATACTTTTATACTCAAAATAATCCAATTTGATACACCTATATTAAACTATCTATAAATTAAATAACTTTATATAAAAAAATTGTATTTACATACATTTTTTTACTCCATTTCAATCTATTATAATATTTTTTTTTTTGAAAAACTAACATATTGAGCCATGATAATATGATATTCAATGTTAAATATAATTACCATTTAAAAAACTTATTACCTATTAATCATTTTATTATTCATTTTGGCTTTCTTGACCTTTCCAAGTTGTGCAATGTATGCCTTAATGGCATCATGTCATTTTCGGGGATTTTACGTTTCTTTCCAACCCATCCTATTTCTGGTTCCCATGCCCAAATTATGATATTGATATCAATGTTTTTTGGTCCTTCCTCTAATTCTTTCCATTATTGAGTTGAGGCAAACAATTCTGATACAAATCCTTTTCTACTCTTAATTTCCCAACATGTCTCCACTATTTAATTATCACCATTTGAGATTAAAAGTAAACATCCCTTTCAACCCTACCCATCCATATTGTAATGTTTTTTATTTAGGTTCATGATAAGTAAATGTACCTTAAACACATCCACCACTGGATTGAATTCATTTTTAGGTCTTTGACAAGAAGGCTCCACATAAATATTTTTATTAATTAAGATATCTTGATTAAAATAATCATCCATGAATGAAAGGATATATCCCACTATATGATTGTTAATTTTCAAATTCTTCTTTGTTTTTTGGAAAAAAAAAATTGACTTGATTATTTTTATAAGTGACAAGGGGTCTATTTAAAGTATGTAAAACATTTTTCTAATAACTTATCTTTGGAAGCCAAAATTCTTCACCTCCATTTGCAACACTTTTTTCCTTAATGTGAAATATATGCTTTTATTCCATTTTTAAAGTCTTCCATTTATTTTATTTCCTTGAATGGTGAGAGTGGAGGCTTCCCTCTATGCAAGTTTGGATTAACATTAGGGAATTTTTTCCATATTTTGAAAGGACTAAACCACTAGAAATCCTTGATTGTTGATTTATATTCCATCTTAGGTAAGTTGTTTACAACATGAAAATTAAAGTTTTTATGTTTAGTGGTAACCAATATTATGTGATTCCCATCCAATAATTTTGGTTCTAAAAATGAATTAAATTCATAAATAACCTGACTCCTCATGACATGTTATGTAAGTGTCCATGATTTGAGGTAAAGATAATGTTTCCATTTTACATAACACAACTAATAATCTCCTAAATGTTCCATATATATCCTCATGTGTGTGTCCCATTGGAAGGAATCTCACATACATAATATTGAAAACTCATTGTGCTATCACATAGGTGAAAATATAAAAAATGTATAATTTATTTATCACTTGAATAATTATACAATTGCAACCAAAGGACTAGTGACTATTTTACGAAAGTACCTATGTTATCAACATTTGTGATTGAGAATACATAATTTTTTCATTTTAATCCTTATAATTTTCATAAAAATAATTTCTACTTGACTTGGATTATGACATAAATTAACTTACAAATCTATTTTTTTTTTATCAAACATAATTATTTGTAGCATCTCTTCTCAATGTATTAAGAAAGGTAGAGTAAATAAGAAGTTATGTAGACAATAGTAATGGTATCCTCCCATCTATAATAAATTAGATAAATATTATTAGTTCACCCATGATTGAAAATAACATAGATGTATTTTTTTATATGCCATTCATTTTATTTTCCAACATGAGTTACCATGCTCAAACAATCTAACTATAAAAAATTCCAATTCACAATTATGATATGCACTTAATTTGGTATCAAGATAAATGTTTTTAGATCTATCCACACTTATATTACTTATTGTTTAACCTTATTATTGCAAGCACAATAAGTTTTTACAAACTTTATTTCAGTTATAATTTAATATTCTTGAACCATAAAAGCAACATAGTGATATAGCAATGCATAAAGAACCATTCACATGAGCCTGAAACAAGAAAACACACATATGAGTGAGAAAACCTAAAGGGGAGGAAAACCCACTATGATATTTTAAAATGGAATAATATCATAAGAAATAAAATACAAAATTAAGTTGAGAACCAAATAAACTTAGAACACCAACACCAATACAGTTAAGCACCCTCTTGACTAGGCTTTAACAAGCATCTACTTGTAAGGAAACACCAACTCCATAAGTGACTCATCACCAACTCAAAAACCACATTACTTGTGATAAAATTCATACCTATGATCTTATATTATGCTATATAACTCATTTAAATACCTCCTTCTTCTCAACCATGTAATCTTTCATTGAGTTGTTTTTCATATATTCAAATAGGCCTAAACTGCCTTTCATATATACTAGTCTCATGGTCACACACCACATGGTCAACCACACACCCTTAAAATATTAGTTTAATAACTAAATATATATTAGTACATCTTATGAACATGGTGAAATGAAAATTTTAATCCTTTTTTGTCTTTAACAACTCAATTAGGCCGTACTTCTCCTTTAGGTCTCATGGAGACCTAATTGCATTATGCTTGTCCTCTTAGGCCTAAAACATGATATTTTTGTGCCCAAATGTCCTTATCTAATAGTAAAAAAAATTTATTCACTTATCCAATGAACTATAATACCTCATAAATTATTTATTACACCTGTAACATTCATTCATACCATGAAAGGTCCTTTATGATAAACTACCCTATTAGGCTTGTGACCTCAAAAGTTTATCTTAAAATACTGAAGCTTAAACACCCTTAAACTAATAAACTATGAAAAACAAAACATGTAAAAATATTATACATGACCTCAGGGTCATGACCAAATTGTTTCAACACATTCAATTAGGAGATAAAGGCTCAAGAACATCTCTACAACTCGATTACTCAGAATTGCCAATTCACCCTACAAAAATAGTCATGATGAATTAAACCTCTAATGATTGTGTAGACACTTTTCATGACTATTTATGCATAAAAATTGTAATATTATATCTCCATAACATTTTAAAATATAAAATTCATATGGCCTAATGTCAAATATTGGTCTTGCAGACCAATTTCTTGAACTTATATCCCACAGTCCTATCTGAACTTGACATGTCATTTTGTGAGCAACTTTTTCACCACATACAATAACCTAAAAATAGTATCCAAATAAAAATGAATTTAGATTCTTAAATAAATTATTCATGTACTTTATTTCATCAATATATAATGCATAAATCCTCAAATTTATCTCTTCATCTTTGCCTGGGTTTTGTACTATTCACACCGTTAGGTTTATCTATGATTGGCTTACTTAGATGAAAAATTTAGAGAACTTTAAAGATATAACCTAACTATAAATAATCATTGACATGTAAAATGAGTCTTTATCTTACTTTACCATCTATTTTCTTTTCTTGACCAATTCAACTTTTGAGAGCTACAACAACTTCTTGACAAATAGGCTTGTATATGTACAATAGCCTATCTAGGCATTGAAATACATATTGAGCTATTTTTTACAAAATATTTCATATCGGGTCCCTATTAGGGTTTTAGGGAGGTTTAACATAGGTTTTGGTGTTAATGATTGTTTATGAAAGACTTCCACTTGAATCTAAAACCAATTCCTAAAGATCTTATCTACGACCCTTCCCAATCTCTCCTTAACAACCCAGACTCCCATATAGAGGTTCCACATGCCAATGAATGTCTAAAAGTGCTTCTAAAGTTTGAGATCTTGATATGTGAAGTTGAGAAGGCCTAAAATAGTGATTCATGCACTTTTCCTTTAAACCTTGACCTCAAACTTTGTGATCATACATAAAAAAACACATCTCACCTTTATCCATGCTCTCATGTGCATACTTTCCTTGAAATATGATCTTCATACATCATTATGCTATGAAGGGTTTAGAAGTGGTCTAGATGCAGGCTTAGACTGAACATCTTACCCATATAAAACCACCCTAAAACTCTCATGAATGATTATATACCTTACTCACATGATCAAACAATTCCATACAACCTTTAAATTCATGTGTTAAATTATTTCACCATGCACATAATTCTTCATGTCATGACTATGTTTCTTTTGAACTTGACATCAATGACCTATACCTTCCATGTTGGTAATGATATCAATAAAGCAATCATAAGACATTGTTTGCCTTCAAATTCTTGCTTTCTCTTTCTATCATGACAACACTCTCTTATGACAACATTCTTCCATGTACCTTGTCACATCACACACTACCAACTATCCCTAATCACCTTTAACATCAACCTTCACAAGATGCACCTTTGACATCAATGACAATACTCAACACTTGATTGTTTATTTATATTCCAACTTAGGTATGTTGTCCATAACATCAAACTTAAAGTTTTTATGTTTATTAATACCAATTTTTATTTGATTTATATCCAATAATTTTGGTTCTAAAAATGACTTAAATTTTTAAACCTCCTCAACAAGGTATGGAGTGAATGTACTTGAATTCTCCTGAAATTTTATGTAAGTGTACATGATCTAAGGTAAATATAATGTCTCCATTTTACATAACACAACTAATAATCTCCCAAATGTTCCATCTATATACTCATGTGTGTGTCCCATTGGAAGGAAACTCACATACATAATATTGAAAACTCATTATGTTATCACATAGATACAAATAAAAAAAGGTACAATTGTTTTGTCACTTAAAGCATTATACAATTACAATCAAAGGATTAATGGTTATTTTATGAAATAAGTACCTATGTTATCAACATTTTTAATTTATAATACATAAAATACATAATTTTTGCTTGTACCCCTTGTAATTTTCATAAAAATCATTTCTAATTGACTTGTATGAAGACATAATGAACTTATAAATCTAATTGTTTATCAAATATGATTATTTGTAGCATCTCTTCTCAATGCATTAAGAAAGGTAGAATAAATAAGAAGTTATGTAGATAATAGTAATAGTAGCCTCCCATCTTTAATCAATTAGATAAAGATTAGTAGCTCACCCATGAATGAAAACAACATAGAGTTATTTTTTTATATGGCATTCCTTTTCATTTTCCAACATGAGTTACCATGTTCAAAAAATTTAATTATAACAAATTCAAACTACATAAGTATGATATGCACTTAATTTGGTATCAAGTCAAATGTTTTCATATCCCTTCGTGATTATATTACTTATTATTAAACCTAATGATATGTCACTAGAGCTGATAAACATATAAAATCTTTGAAAAAAAAACTGAGGGCAGTTTACCAGCCATAATATCAAACATGCGCTAACACCTAACACACTTTCCTTAACCAAGTTTTTAATATCAACTAATTTATTTTGGATAAGGTCTTAGAGGCCACATTTATTTTGGTCTAAGTGAAAAAATGAACTAACATATACGATTACAAATTTATGATGCCTGAAAGTATTTTTTACCTTGAGTGTAACTAACACTAAGTGGCTAGATCTACATCAAATAATGTCAAGGTCACCTCCAACACTCTTGAGCAAAAATTGTCATTAAAGGAACAAAAATTTAATATTAAACCTACATCTTTCACCTTTATAAATGGATAAAATATTTTTAATATTATGTGAGAAATTTAGGGGAAAACATATTCATAATAAGGACTAGTGATATTGGTTTCGATATTCAAACTATCTTTCGATAGTCTATTTACACCTATTAAACCCCTTGAAAATTATATTTCATTTCTTATTTTTTTAAATATATACAAATGGAAAGATAAAGGATAAACACATATCCATGTATTTCTATGGTTAAAAAGTGTTCCATTTATGGACACATCAGATTATAAAAAAACTCTTGAAGTAAATTTTACAAGGGAATTCTTTAATTACTATGTAACAACATAGTGTTAGGTTGTGGAGCTAAAAGCTTCACCAGAATGCAAACAGGAGGAGTTACAGAGGTTACGGAGGTTGTGAAGAGTTTTAGGGCAACTGACGTCGATCTGATCAACCGATGTCGGTCAAATAGCAGTGAAGAAGCAACCAACGTCGGTTACCAATCGATCGACATCGGTCAGGGAGGAGCCGATGTCGGCAGCCTGTGCATGAACATGCAGTTTACATGTTGATTCTAGAGAGTCTATTTTTTGACTATTAGTTTGCATGTTAAAGGCTAGTTGTAGTCTTGAGTTGCGCATCTAATTATTGTAATTAAGATAGTCTAATTATTGTAAGCATGAGATCTATATAATAGACTCATGGGCTGTATTGCAAATCAGTGCTAGAGAGTAAGAGAGCAAAATAAGCTCCTTCAGAGAGAGGAGAGCAATGGTGTGTTCCTCCTAGTGCCACAGTACCAAGTGTGGGTGCTGGTTTGGAGAATTAGAAGGGTTCTTCGTGTATGTATGATCTTGGTCAGCAGGTGTGCATGGCTTCTTTGGAGATCTACAATGGTGAGTAATGTCTAGTGATTTGCAGGTAGCAGTAGAGAGCAGGAGATCTACTTGGAGTACGGTTGTGTACTTGGTGTACTAGTAGCGTTGTTTCTGACTGGTGGAGGTGAACATCAATTCTATATTGGAGTTGATTGTTGGGACCGTGAGAGAGAGGGAAGAAGGTCTTGAGGTGTGGCGAGCCTTTGAGGTGGAAGAAGAAGTGGCATCTTCTTTATTGTATTTTCTTTTGAGTGATTATTAATACAATTATGTATTGTCTCTCATATTCCTGTGTTGTTTCATATTTCTAGTTACTTATTCATTCTGGTTAAATTCTGTGTTTAGTTGCTAATACAAGAAGTAATCATATGTGGTCTAATTAAGGAACAAGATCCTGACAAGTAGTATCAGAGCATTTGGTTGGGTTGACTAACAGGTGGTTCAGATCTGGTAGTGTTTTTAATTACAGGTCACTCTCAGGGGTTTTAGATTGAGTGGAAGTATAGCAATGGTAGAAGAAAGTAAGCTATGAATGGAGAAACTGAATAGCATGAATGGTCTGATTGATGGAAAGAAAGAGCAGGTAAAAGGAGATTGTTGGTCAATAGAAGATTAGCATGTAGAAGCAGATGTTGCAGGTGTTGTTGCACAGGTTGCTCAGGATAAAGTAGAATTTTTGTTTACAGATTCTTTTGCCTCTTTCCATGCAGACCGAAATAGAGCATCTTTTCATAGGTATGTCTTTGGAGACTTTGGAGAGATTTACTTAGGGGTTGGTGAGCCTTGCCAGATTATTGATGAAGGGGAAGTGAAGCTGAAATTGTAGACAGATAACACATAGGTTTTGAAGGAGGTCATGCAGGGCCTAGTGTTGGAAATGAGTCTAATTTCTTCAAGAAAGTTGGGTGATAGGAGATGCACTGTAACTCTCACAGTGGATGCACTTGAATTAGATGGTGGTAAGAAAGTAGGTATCCTTTATCTATCTACTTATATTACTGATTCACCTTTTGTTGCAGAGATGTGGCTTTGTAGGCTTGGTCACATATGTAGGAGGGGAATGCATGTTCTTAAGTGGAAGACAGATGTTTTTGACAAACTTAAGAACTAGAAAGCCTTGGTGTTCATGGAGGAGATGGTGGACAAAGATCAGCGAAGGAGACTAAAATATTTTGAGTAGGGCTGTGTTGATTTGAATAGGGTTTTGACCCAAAAAGAGCTTGTGGGTAAAAAGTTATCACTCACAGGCGAACACAGGTACAGGCATCAGTCAGACAATAACCGACGTCGGTAACAAGAAGACTGACATCGGTCATATAGGAACTGATGTTGGTAGAAGGGATATCGGTGTTAACCAGAGAGATGACATCGGTAGTCAGGGTCAGTGCAGGGAACTAACATCGATCAGATGCAGACTGGGAGATGGCCGAGATAGGTCACTGGAACGAATGTTGGGCAGACAACAAGCTGTCAAGGAGTCTCAAACGCCCATATGGAGGTCAGAAAGGGTAAGTGAACCTCATATTTGTTGTTCACCTTCTTTATATTGATTATTGATGGTTGAGAACCAAGAAAATGTGAAGAGGCAATGCAGGTTGAATCCAAAAATAGTGGGAGCTTGGCATGGATGAGGAGTGTGAGTCCTTGGAGAAGAACCAAATAGG
>JARHVA010006266.1:17500-92500 GCA_037957365.1 Torreya grandis | reverse complement strand
CATAATTAGAAAGGAAGGATTGTACATAATCTCTTGTTACATTTGAGCATGAGATTTGTCAAGATAAGATAGTTGCAAAAGTTGAGAAAAAGAGAAACATCATAAATGATAAGGTTAGTAAGTCAAAAGGTTAGACATGCTTAAACGGATTCTAAAAGAAAAACATAAGAAGATCAAGGAAGAAATAGAGGAGATGTGGGAATCTCCTGAGATTTGTTTCTAAAACCCTATTGTGTGGGGTGTCTCTTCTAGGCTTCAAGGAGACACTTTTAAGAAAATTGAAGCAGGGTGGATGCTTTTGGGTCTTGGTTATGTTACATGACAAGAAGGTGATTTGGGAGATGAATTTGTATATCTTTTGAGGGAATATATTTTTGAAGAAAATTTTGCATCGGTATTATGGTCTGAGGCTATTAGAATGATTCTTGCATATGCAGTGTTTCAAATGATTATGGTCATAATAAATTAGAATGAGCTAACAGTTTTAGAGAGAAAGAAAAGCATACTCATGAAGATTCAATCAAGAAGGATCAAAGTTTAAAAGATCCATTCATCAGGAAGAAGGTTTAGTCATGTTCATGATAGAAGAAACAACCGAAATATTCTATGTTGGTGCAAACAGCTTTACATGTAAGCGATAAAGATCAACCATGGTTCGTTGATAGCGGATGTTCGAGGCATATGCCATGAGATAAGAGTAAAGAAGATTAATGGTGGTATAGTGAGATTCAGAGATAAAACCACTGCCAGGATAGTCGAAAAAGGTACTTTAATTTTAGATAATGGTAGAACCAAGACTAAGAATGTTTTATAAGCATAATATTTTGGGTGTAAGGCAAATATGTGATCAAGGATACACCTTAAAGTTTCATGCAGAAGGTTGTGAGATTATAAGAAAATATTCAAATGAGTTGATTGTAGATGCTCAAAGGATAGGGAACAATGTATATGTATTGTCAGATATCTTCTCAAAGGCACGATCAAAGGATACATTCAAAGATCGGCAAGAGGAGTTGGGAGTAATTTCTATTACTTCCTACCATTGATGTTTAGGATCAAGTGAGGGGGAGCTAAGTGTTAGCTCCAGGTAGGCCCTTTGCCATTGATGTCAAAGGGGGAGAATAACAGGTATAGGTACAGGTGTAGAAAATAGGTACAGGGAATAGGTACAGGTTGTTACAATAAGGGGGAGTTACTATATGTTTTTAGATGATGGTATGTGCAGGTGACAGGATGTGGCAGTTTTAGGATTGAGGTTGCCATCAATGACAAAGGGGGAGATTGTTGGAAATATTGTCATTGATATCAAAGGTCTAGCATTATTGGTGATAAAGGCCCCATTGCATTTAATGTTGTTGGTAACAAATATATCTTGGCTAATGTGAGTTAATATTTATTTAATATTAACGAATATATTTTTGGTTGCATATAAGACAAAAGAGGGGCCCATGGAGAATTCAAATAGCCATGGGATAAAGACAAAAGAAGGATGGGACACATTTTCCCATGAAGAGTCATCTTGGGGAATACCAAGAGCCACCAAGTGAAGACAAAAGAGTAAAGGGCGAATTTCTCATGAAGGGACACTTTAAGGAATACGAAAAGTCACCAAAGATAAGGACAAAAGTGGGAAGGACGTTTTTGGTCATGAAGGGTCACCACATGACTTTTCAAATGCTTGGATATGAATGGTCATCCAAGATTGGCACCATTTTCCATCAAGATTGAAGGGTCACAAAGGGGGAAGGCCAAAGGTCATTTGGAAAGCTATAAATAAAGGCTTAAATAGCCATTTGTAATATGAGAGTAAGAGGTTGATTTGATATTGTAATATCTAGCTTAGAAGAGAAATTGTGAGAGATGAATATGATTTGTATTTGTTATATCTAGCTTAGAAGAGCAAAGGTGAGAGAGAAGGAGATGTTGTATTGATCTATCATTTGTTGAGATAGGTGTGTGGTATACAAAAAGGGGTTGGTGCTCTTGTGGGTTGGTTCTCACAAATTGTTGTTAGGATGGTGCTCGACAAAGGGGTTGGTGCTCCTGTGGGTTGGTGCTCATGAATTGTTTCTGGGTTGGTGCTCGACAAAGGGGTTAGTGCTCCTGTGGGTTGGTGCTCACAAATAGGTGCTGGGTTGGTGCTCAGCAAAGGGGTTTGAAGCTCCTGTGGGTTGGTGCTCATGAATTATAGCTGAGATTTGTACTTGGCAAAGGGGTATGGTGCTCTTATGGGTTTGATATCATGAATATATTTGAGATTGATTCTCTGTGGTTTTTTCCACATTGGGTTTCCACGTTATATCTGGTGTCTCTCTCTATCTTGTGTGATGTTTATTGTTTAATTTTTATTGCATATCTTGAATGTTTGATTAAGTGGAATTTTATAAAGGGAATGTTTAATAAGATATATAATATACTGATTCACCCCCCCTCTCAGTATATTCCATGCTTAATAATTAGTATCGGAGCAGGTTCCTTTAGAAAGGGTTTAATAGCTTGAAGGTAGATCAAAGAAAAACATAAGATGGCCAAGCAACTAACGAAGGAGAATCAAGAGTTGAAATCTATGGTTGAGGATCTTAAGGAAAAGGTGTGTATCTTGGATTCTAAGTTGGCTATAGAAGTAAAAGAAAATAAGATATTTATTCAGGATCTTAAGAATCAGTTAGAGGTTGCAACTTCAATTTTAACATCAAAAGAGGAAGAATGTAATTAGTTGAAGGTTGAGTTAGGCTCTTTAAAGGATAATAATGAGAAGTTTATAATCAAGGTTGAGAAAGATAATGAAATATTAGTCAAAGGAAAGTAGGATTCAAGTTTTTAAGGTAAATCAAAGAAGTCGATCAGGCAGCCCAATGCTTTCAAGTTTTCAAATTCTTTTCATGGCCGTTGTTTTGTTTGTCATCATGTTGGTCATAGGGAAAGAGACTGTAAGAGGAGAAACAATCAGCCAAAGGGAGATCTTAGTCACATTCAAGAAAAAGGTACGAGAAATATTGTTTGCTTTTATTGTCATGAGGTTGGCCATATTGCTAGATTATGCCAAAATAAAGTAAAGAGATCTTCAAAGTGTGTCAAAGGATATAGAGCCTCTATAAAATATGAGAAAAGACAAATTTAGGTTTGGAGACCTAAAATAGTAAAGGTTGATATGGTTGAGTGTAAGAGTGAAAATCAATTATTTGCTATAGTAGATAAATAATTAGAAAGGAAGGATTGTACAGAATCTCTTGTTACATTTGAACATGAGTTTTGTCAAGATAAGATAGTTGCAAAAGTTGAGAAAAAGAAAAACATCATAAATGATAAGGTTAGTAAGTCAAAAGGTTAGAAAATATAAGAAGATCAAGAAAGAAACAGAGGAGATGTGGGAATCTACTGAGATTTGTTTCTAAAACCCTATTGTGTGGGGTGTCTCTTCTAGGCTTCAAGGAGACACTTTTAAGAAAATTGAAGCATGGTGGATGCTTTTGGGTCTTGGTTATGTTACATGACAAGAAGGTGATTTGGGATATTAATTTGTATATCTTTTGAGGGAATATATTTTTGAAGAAAATTTTGCATCAGTATTATGGTCTGAGGCTATTAGAATGATTCTTGCGTATGCAGTGTTTCAAATGATTATGGTCATAAGAAATTAGAATGAGCTAACAGTTTTAGAGAGAAAGAAAAGGATACTCATGCAGATTCAATCAAGAAGGATCAATGTTTCAAAGATCCATTCATCAGGAAGAAGGTTTAGTCGTGTCCATGATAGAAGAAACAACCGAAAGATTCTATGTTGGTGCAAACAGCTTTGCATGTAAGAGATAAAGATCAGCCATGGTTCGTTGATAGCGGATGTTCAAGGCATATGCCATGAGATAAGAGTAAAGAAGATTAATGATAGTACAGTGAGATTCAGAGATAAAACCACTGCCAGGATAGTTGGAAAAGGTACTTTAATTTTATTAATGGTAGAACCAAGACTAAGAATGCTTTATAAGCATAATATTTTGGGTGTAAGGCAAATATGTGATCAAGGATACACCTTAAAGTTTCATGTAGAAGGTTGTGAGGTTAGAAGAAAATATTCAAATGAGTTGATTGTAGATACTCAAAGGATAGGGAACAATGTATATGTATTGTCAGATATCTTCTCAAGGGCATGATGAAAGGATACATTCAAAGATCGGTGAAAGGAGTTGGGAGTAATTTCTATTACTCCTTGCCATTGATGTTCAAGATCAAGTGAGGGGGAGCTAAGTGTTAGCTCTAGGTAGGCCCTTTGCCATTGATGTCAAAGGGGGAGAATAATAGGTATAGGTATAGGTGTAGAAAATAGTTACAAGGAATAGGTACATGTTGCTACAATAAGGGGGAGTTATTATATGTTTTTAGATGATGGTATGTGTAGGTGACAGGATGTGGCAGTTTTAGGATTGAGGTTGCCATCAATGACAAAGGGAGAGATTGTTGGAAATATTGTCATTGATTTCAAAGGTCTAGCATTATTGGTGATAAAGGCCCCATTGCATTTAATGCTATTGGTAATAAATATGTCTTGGCTAATATGAGTTAATATTTATTTAATATTAATGAATATATTTTCGGTTGCATATGAGACGAAAGAAGGGCCCATGGAGAAGTCGAAGAGCCACGAGATAAAGACAAAAGAAGGATGGGATGCAGTTTCCCATGAAGAGTCATCTTGGGGAATACCAAGAGTCACCAAGTGAAGACAAAAGAGTAAAGGGAAAATTTCTCATGAAGGGACTCTTTACAGAATATGAAAAGTCACCAAAGATAAGGACAAAAGTGGGAAGGATGTTTTTGGTCATGAAGGGTCACCACATGACTTTTCAAATGCCTGGATATGAAGGGTCATCCAAGATTGGTGCCATTTTCCATGAGGATTGAAGGGTCACAAAGGGGGAAGGCCAAAGGTCATTTGGAAAGCTATGAATAAAGGCTTAAGTAGCCATTTGTAATATGAGAGTGAGAGTTTGATTTGATATTGTAATATCTAGCTTAGAAGAGCAATTGTGAGAGATGAATATGATTTGTATTTGTTATATGTAGCTTAGAAGAGAAAAGTTGAGAGAGAAGGAGATGTTGTATTGATCTATCATTTGTTGAGATAGCAACATTGAGAGATAGGTGTGTGGTATACACAAAGGGGTTGGTGCTCCTGTGGGTTGGTGCTCATGAATTGTTGTTAGGTTGGTGCTCAACAAAGGGGTTGGTGCTGCTGTGGGTTGGTGCTCGACAAAGGGGTTTGAAGCTCCTGTGGGTTTGTGCTCATGAATTATAGCTGAGATTTGTACTTGGCAAAGGGGTATGGTGCTCCTATGTGTTTGATATCATGAATATATTTGAGATTGATTCTCCATGGTTTCACCCACATTGGGTTTCCACGTTATATCTGGTGTCTCTCTCTATCTTTTGTGATGTTTATTGTTTGATTTTTATTGCATATCTTGAATGTTTGATTAAGTGGAATTTGATAAAGGGAAAGTTTTATAAGATATATAATATATTGATTCACCCCCGCTCTTAGTATACTCCATGCTTAAGAATATATATATATATATATATATATATATATATATATATATATATATATATATATATATTACCCTTATTTGTAATTTTTATTCTATTGTAGCATATATGATACATGTGGGAGCACTATAGAATACTATGGCAAGGATGTCTGCTTGGATGAGTGTTGGGAGGGTGTTAAGAAATATTCTAGTGATACTCTCACTGCAATAAACCTTACCTCAATCGCCCACAATAATCCATAGATGTACCATTAACTGGCATAAATGCTCAAAAAATGCTAAATAAATCATTTTCCTCTCATTTTTATATGTATGTTAGGTGTAATTAATAATATTATATGTTTTAAATGTAATTAAACGTTCTCTCAAAATAGTTTTTTATTAATATTTATATCATTTAAATAAACAAAATATATATTTTCAAACAAGCTAGTACTGATCAAGCTCTATCATTTAAGACCATCATAGGAAAATAAACATGCTAGTATTGATCAATCTCTATCATTTAGAACCATATCAGGAAAATAAACATACTATTACTAATCGAAAAAAATTAAATCCATGACAAGTTTAGTAGAAGGCATCCTTCAGTAAGGAGATCCATAATATTATCAAACATAAGATCTCCCAAACCCACACTCATAAGCAAGACCAAATTATTGGAAATAAACTTATATCCCAGAGGAAAAATGGTACCCCTGACCGTCGACAATCTAGATCATTCTACCAATACATATCTATAAATGTTGTCACTTTAACCACCAACCATCTAAACAATTCCTCCACCACCCATTTATACATTTCTTCCATGGTTTGATCTAGTCCATAAATAACCATATCAATGCTGCTAACAAATCAATATGTATGAGCGTCAAAGCTCCAAAAATTTTATAAAGAAATTTCTATTTTTATTGTTCTCTCTTTGTTTAGAATTTATTGTCTCTGTGTTTGGTTACCAACAATTGGTATCAGAGCCAATGTTTGAAGTTGTTTTTAAGTGTTGGCTTATTATAGAGATGGAATAAGGGTGCTCCAAGTATCTACTTAAGGAACAAAGATATTAACTGCTAGAGCCCTTTTTTATGGTCATCAATTTGATAGAGTATCATTGTTATATCATTTGGTGATGAGAAATAAGTAGATCAAATTTGTTGGAACATTATAATCAAATCCATTTTGATCATTATTTTATTATTCAAAAGATAAAAATCATTTGTAACTATCTGTATGGAATGGGATCATGGAGCTTTGAGGATATGATTTTTGCTCATTCTAGATCTGAATGGCATGGAGTTTGAACTAAATAACACTGAGGTGGCTTCTTAGGAGAAGCTACAAGGAGAGATTGATCTTTTCCTATATCATGAATGTTGAGAGTAGAATCACAGTCCTTCTATTCTCTATAATGTTCTGATTGATAGGAGAGATGGCCTTAAAGCCATCGTAGGCCTAGACATGATTTTTTTTTGAGTGTGAAGATCTCAATTTTTTAACAAGCTGGAGTGAGCAATAGTATCACACAGCCCCAGCTTCTCATTTTCAATGGTAAATATTATGATTTTTGTTGTATTAAGATGAAAACTCTATTCTATAGTCAAGATCTATGGGAGTTAGTCAACAATGGATTCACAGAACCTGCAAATCAGAATGCATATAATGCATCATCAGAAGAATAGAAAGATTTATTGAAGGAAACCAAGAAGAAATATATGAAGGCTTTTTTATTCATCCAAGAGGTGATGGATGAGTATATATTTCTAAGAGTAACCATAGCTATGAGATCTAAGCAAGCTTGGTAGAGCCTTCAAATTGAATATCTAGGTATGAAAAAAGTAATGTTAGCCAAATTATAAATGCTTAGATGGGATTTTGAGAAATATGATGATGAAAGATTCAGATTCTATTGATGTATTTTATACTCAAGTAATGGGTGTAGTTATTTAGATTATATCTCATGGTAAAACATTAGAAGATCTTAAAATCATTAAAAAAGTCCTCATGAGTCTTTCAACAAAATTTGACTCCATTGTTATAGCCATATAGGAGTTCAAGGATTTGACTCATCTTTTAGTTGATGAATTGATGGGATTTCTCCTATTCCATGAGCAAAGACTCAATAGATCAAGAAATATCTCTTTATAAAATGCTTTTAAGGCTCACATTTCAATTGGTATAGGAAGAAGAAGAGGCCAAAGCCAATAGAGAGGAGGAAGAACTCAAGATTCTAGTGATAATAGTCAAACAACCACAAGCTTCAACAATTTTTATACAAAATCTAGAGGGAGAGGTAGTAGATATTTTAAAATAAGTCACAAGGTGAGAGGTATGACAAATCAAACATCTAATGTCATTATTGTCAAAAATTTAGTCATTATGCAAAAGATTGTCAAAAAAGGCAACATGATAATAATAAGTAAAATGCAAATTTTACATGTAATTCTAAAAATTCTAAAAATCTTCGTCAAAGATCTATGTTTATCGCATGTAATGTTGCTCAAGTGAGCACTCTAGATGTATAGTTTTTAGACTCGTGTTGTATTAATCACATGACTGGGTTAAAAGATTATTTTCTAGCATGGATAAATCTATCCAATGTAAGGTAAAGCTAGGAAATGATAAGAAAGTTCATGTGCTTGGCAAAGGAATGATAAATATTAGGACAAAACAAGGTGAAAATAAATACATTCTAGAATTCTACTAGATTCCTAACCTAAATCGCAATTTTGATGAGCATTGGATAGCTCATTCAGAAGGGTTATAAAGTATATTTTGAGAATACTTCATTTATTATCTTGGATTTAAGTTTAGATAAGTAGTTGGTAGCAAGAGTGGAAATGAATCAAAATGGGATGTTACCCTTGAAGATTTAGTGTGAGATTCCTCTATAAGGAGGAGTTCAAGGTGAAGGGAATGCATGCCCATCTTATGATTTTAAAACAAAAGTGAAAAATGATGCATGGACATGGAATTTGAGGTTTGGTCATCTTAATTTCAAAGGTTTAGAATTTCTCAACAAGAAGAATATGGTAACTAGACTACCTTTTATTGAGCTGCCTAAGGAAGCATGCCAGAGTTACATATTGGAAAAATAGCATAGAGATATTTTTCCCATAGGAAAGGCTTATAGAGCCAAAAACCCTCTTGAAATTTTGTAGACATATGTGTCTAGTCCAATGCAAACACCATCAATTGGTGAAAGATTATATTTTGTCATTTTTATTGATGATTATAGTAGAAAAACCTGGGAACATTTTCTAAACATAAGTCAGATTTTTTTGGTATTTTTAAAGACTTCAAATTACTTACCAAAAAAAAGTGGGAATTATATCCAATTGCTTAGATCAGATAGAGGAGGTGAATACATTTCAAATACATTATTGAATTTTCTTAAGGTAAATAAAGTTTATAAGTAACATACAACTAGGTACACATCGCAGTAGAACGGTGTTGCAGAAAGAAATAATAGGATCATTATGGATATGGAAAGAAGAATGTTGAATTCCAAACCTCTTCAAAATGAATATTGGACTAAACCAGTTGTATGCTCCATTTATTTATTGAACAGATGTCCAATGAAGAGTGTCATGGATAAGATTCCACAGGATGTATGGAGTGGTAATAATCATAGTGTAGCACCCTTGAGAGTGTTTGGATGCATAGAATATGAACTAATACCTATTGAGTTGAGGAAAAAATAGATAATAGAGGATAAAAATGTACTTTTGTTGATTTTAGTGAGGAGTCAAAAGCTTACAAGTTGTATAATCCCATCACCAAGAAGGTAATTACTAGCAAGATGTAAAATTCATTCATAATGAAGCATGGGATGGAAGAATTGATAGAGTTCAAGGTACTATGGAGAAAATTGATGAAGAAAATGAGATTGATGATAATGGTGCACAACTAACTCTTTAAGTTCACACTCTTGATAGTACTCCTATAAAAGACAATTCCAAAACACCTTCTCCACAAGCAGTATGGAGACCTTGAACAAATTTTTAGTAAGGTGAAACCTTGAGGAAGATAGGTACATCAAGTCCTCAAGATAGTGATTATTAAAATCTAATTTTGGTAGAAATGAGTGCTCAATTCAGAAATGCATCCAAGAAGAAAAGACGTCTAAAGGATATCTATGATCAGGGTTAGTAAGATGATGAGGTATGTTCTAATTTTGCATTATTTTCTCAAGAAGATCCTATTAATTTTGAAGAATTAGTTAAATATGATAATTGGATAAAATCAATGAATGATGAGAGTGATTAAATAGAAATAAATTAGACATGGGATTTAGTGAATCTACCAGCAGGAAAAGATGCAATTGGTATTAGGTGGGTCTATAAGACCAAGTATAATGCAGATGGGAATTTTGAAAAATATAAGACAAGATTGCTTGAAAAGGGCTTCTCACAGTAGCCTAGAATAGACTATAATGAGACATTTGAACTAGTAGCTAGACTTGACATAATGAGAACTGTCTTAGCCATAGTAGCTCAAAAGAACTAGAAAGTATACCAAATGGATGTGAAGTGAATTTTTTTGAATGGATTCTTATAAGAATAAGTCTATGCCCAAAAAAATCCTGGATATGAAGTGTATGGAAATGAAGACACAGTTTATAGGTTGAAAAAGGCACTGTATGGTCTAAAACAAGCTCTGAGAGCATGGTATAACAAGATTGACACATGTTTTTTATAGAATGGATTTAGAAAAAGCACTAGTGATCCAACCCTTTACATCAAGGTAAATTATCAAGGTAAGATTATCATCATGTGTTTGTATGTGGATGACTTGATTTTCATAGGAAATCTATCAATTGATTTGTTTAATTTAGAAATGAAGAAGGAATTTGAGATGATAGATTTAGGGTTGAAATATTTTCTTGGCATTGAAGTAATACAATTTGATCTGAACATTTTTATATGTCAATATAAGTATGTCAAATATATATTGAAAATGTTTAGAATGTTGAAATGCAACCCTGAAATAACTCCAGCTACAATGGGTCTCAAGTTGAGTAAATAAGATAAGGGATCCAATGTTGATCCAACATTATTTAAAAGACTTGTAGGAAGTTTGATATATTTAATAACAACAAGGTTGGATATCATGTATGGTGTTATTCTCATTTCAAGGTTCATGGAGACACCAAAGGAATCACATTGGCTAGCTGAAAAGAGGATATTGAGATATATTATAGGAACTATGAATTATAGAATCTTGTGTACACCTACAGATGATTTCAGATTGGTTGGTTACATAGATATCGATTGTGCAGGTAGCATTAATGACATGAAAAACACTTTAGTTTATTTTTTCATTTTGGTTCAAGTTTAGTGTCATGGGCATTGAAGAAATAACACATTTTCAATCTTTCATCCATAGAAGTAGAATATGTAGTAGCTACAATCGTATCCTATTAAGTAGTTTGGATGAGAAGGGTTATAGCATATTTGGAACGCAATTAAGAGGAAGCAAGACAATTCCTTTACAAAAACAACTCATCAATTTCATTATCAAATAATCATGTTTTATATTAGCATAACAAGCATATAGACACCAAATATCACTTCATTAGAGAACTCATCAATAATGGTGAAATATATCTAGACCTTTTTAGATCTGAAGATTAACATGCATGTATTTTCACAGTCTTTATCTCAAGACACTTTTGTGTATCTTAGAGAATGTATTGGTGTAGTAGATTTGTAGTGGTATAAATTAAGGGGGAGTGTTATATTAATAATTTATACAATGTTCATCATCATTCTAAGAATATTTTGACCACCAACAATCTAGATAATTCTACCATCGCCTATCTATAAATATTGGTGAAGCAACATAAGAGTACCTTTCCCATGGGTAAGTCATGAAGAGCTAGAGCTCCTTTTGAGCTAATAAATTTTGATTTGTGTGTTCCCATTAATACCCCCTCTTTATAAAATAATTATTATTTTATTACATTCGTAGATGACTTTAGCTAAAATATAGGGTTTTAATTTATAAAACATAAATCAGAGATATGAAATCTTTAAATAGTTTAAAGCCATGGTTGAGAAGTAGAGTGGCTATTACACAAAGATTTTGAGAACTAACAAAGGGGGAGAATACATATCAAATCAGTTTATAATTTTTTTCAAGGATAATGGGATCAATAAGAAATTTATAGCAAGTTATACACTGTAAAAAAATGGTGTAGCAAAGAGGGAGAACCAGACCATCCAAGAGATGACAAGAATCATGTTGAAGGCCAAAGGATTGCCCATGATTTTTTGATTGAAGTTGTAGAAATATATATATACTTTCTCAATATTTTTCCAATGAATAATGTTAGGGATATGATCCCTCAAGAATCATGGAGCACCCATAAATTAAGTATTGAACACATTAAAGTGTTTGGATGTGTGGCATATCCACATATGCCAAAACAACTAAGATCAAATTTTGATTACAAAAGAGATACATTTTAATTTGATAGAGTAATCAAAATCTTACCAAATGTATAATATGGTCACTAACGAGGTAATAATCAGACATGATGTTTAGCTTATAGAGGATGTAGATTGGGAAGATAGACAAGAATGAGTAGAAATAAGGGTTGGTGAACCCTTTATTGAACCTAAACCAATGAGTGGTATAGTCACTCATACATCGAGTTGGAGTCATATTTCACAAAGCATTGATTCATCTAATGGTAGTAGCCAATAAGAAGCTCAAAGAGTAGTTCATGGGATAATATCATCAGCCTCCAATTTAAGTTAGCACTTAAAAAGAACAAGGATATTGAAAGACATATATCAAGAGTCAAGATATGAATATAATGAGGATTAAAATATGAATTTTTATCTATTTTTAGTAGTTAATCCTATTTATGTTGAGGATGCCATCAAGGACAACTGGTTTGAAGCAATGGATGAATAAATGTATGTAATAAAGAAAACTCAGACATGGGAGCTAGTAGACCTTCCCAAAAAAATCTTTGGTGTCAAGTGGGTTTCCAAAACAAAAACCATGCCTGAAGGTAAGATTGAGAGATAAAAGGCAAGGCTAGTTGTCAAAGGCTAAATGTAATGGTTTAGACGTGACTCTAATGAGACATTTTGTCTTATATGAAGGCTAGAAATGATGATAACAATCATTATAATAATTATTTAATAAAAATGAAAGGTGCATAAAATGGATATCAAGTTAGTATTCTTGAATGGAGTGTTAGAAGAAGAGTTTTATGTGGGAAAACCACGTAGTTATGAGATTTTAGGGCATGAGAACAAGGTAGGTAGGCTGAAGAAATCATTGTATGGGCTCAAGAAAATACCAATCAGGTGGTACACCTGAAGAGTTTCATACTTATCATATAATGAATTTATAAAAATCGGTAGTGATCCCACTCTCTACATCAAGGCGAGCAATGAAAGTGTTTTGATTTTTTTTATCTGTGGATAATCTAATATTTACTAGAAATACAAATCAGTTGATAAGAGAGTTCAAATAAGCCATGAAGAAAGTTTGAGATGATTGATTTAAGTTTATTAAAGTAATTTCTTGGCATATAAGTTAATAAAACGGATTGTGGCATATGTATATGCCAAGCTAAGTATGAAAAATATGTGAATACATTTAGGATGTTAGATAAATTAGAGTCAAAAGCAATTGAAACAAGTTTGAAATTATACAAGTAAGATTGCAACAACATTGTGGATCCCACATGGTATAAGAGTTTGGTGAAAATCATGGTGTATTTGACTATAATTAGAAGATATATCATGTATGTAGTCAGCTTGAACTCTATATTCATAGAGAAACTGAAAGAGACACATTAGCAAGTAGGCAAAAAAATCTTGAGATATGTTAATGGAACAAGAGAATATGGAGTTATCTATTTAGCAACATGAATTTCAATTATTATGGTACATGGAAAGTGATTGCATTGGTAGTATTGATGATAGAAAGAATATATATGGATATGTGTTTCACTTTGGGTTGGGTGCCATTTCATGGGCTTAAAAAAACAACCAATTATCTCACTTTCCATGGTTGAATCCAAGTATATGACAACAAATTGAATAGTATGAAAATGCATATAGATCAAAATAACATTGTCAAATTTATATGAAGATCATCAACAATCTTTTGTGATAGTTTATCCTCCATTTCTTTGTCAAAGAATCTAATTTTCCATGGAAAGGGGAAGAATATAGCAATCAATTATCATTTTATTAGAGAATTAATTTTAAAATGTGAGATAAAGCTTGACTTTTTCAAGTATTTTTCAAAGAATCTCATTTAACAAGGAAAGAGAAAGCATATATAAATCAAGTATCATTTTATTCAAGAATTGATTAAAAAATGTGAGATAAAACTTGAGTTTTGTAGGTTTGAATAACAGCTTGTTAACATGTTTACTAAAACTTTGTCAAAAGATAGTTTTGTGCAATTAAGAGAGAGAGAGACTATGGGTCATAGATGTAGCATAAATGACTCCAAAGGTTCATATTTCAGCTCTAGAAGTGATTAGGGTGGCTTTGGAGATCCATATGTTATCTTTAGAGATGCACAATCTAGCTCTAGATATGTATAAAAAAACTCTAAAAATATATAAATAATTAAAAGGAAGCCGCCAAGATGATTTGTGGGTTGAAAATCATTTTATATAGCATGGAAATGAGGTCCATATTAATTGGAAATGCTAAAATACTATAATATATCCCATACCTACCACTGGCAATGCTTTAGCCTAGTTCCAGAAATCTCTAGCAACCATTTAAACTCACCAAACAAATTTAATGCATGGCATATTTGAATTTTTATTTTTTGTAAACCATTCAGATTTAGAGGGAAAATTAGAAAAAGATAAAATAATAGAATGTAAGAGGAGAATATACATAGCAACAACGAGAGCATGTAAAAAGTAAAGAGAAAAAGATAGAAGAATTTAAGTGATAATAGACAAATAACAAAATATTCAATGTAATATAAGGGGAAGATGGTGTTTATAGTAGCATATAGAACAAAGGATAGAATAGGAGTTTTTGGAAATTTTGTAAATGTCTGTAACAATAATAGTAGTAACAAGTAATTATAAATGTGTAATCTCTATAAAAGTTGTTTTGAATCAATATAATATATATCTATTTGTGTTTGTGCATGAACTTTTGTATAATGTTATAACATAGAGACCTTGTTTTAGTGTTTTAACCTTTTTGTTTAGTGTGTACATTGTTATATACTCCAGTTCTAGAATTTTTTAGTCGATGTACCTTACTTAAGAGTTGTACACATTTGACCTCTTTTGCTAACATAAAATAAATCAATAGACCATAAATCCACACTGACTAATGGCTGAACCTTTTTTTCTAAAATATTACAAATATAATGGAAAATTGCCTCTACCACCATATGAACATAAAAACCACATAAAATGGTGAAGACTATATCATACATAGTAGAGCTATATAATGGTTTTATTTTAGAGATTGGTGTAGAATATTATAATCTATTTAAGGGATTCACTTAAATTTGTTTGATATAAAGAACATAATGCTTCCAAACATTTTTTCATAAATGGTTCATATATTGTCATATAAAATCTACTCAAAGTAAGTATAAATGCTTCTCTCAACTCCTTAGTTTGAATTTTGGTTAGGACCATTTCAAATTTTAGATGCTTTACCTACTTATACTTAACCAGTTTTTTATTTTTAAAAAGGTGTTTTAGAAACTAGACTCGAAATACAACAATTCATATTCTTACACCATCTTCAAATTTTGAGTGTAGCTATCTCAAATAGTCTAAAAATTTGAAATTTATCAATTTTCTTAAAAAAATATGTCCATGGATAGGCCCCTTTTTATCCCCCAACTTTCTGCACTTACCTATTTTTTAAGGACTTGAGATTTACTATATAATGAATTTTATTTTTTTCTCGTATTTAATTTTGTTTCTTAATTTTTTATTTTATTTATTTTTTGATAGATAAATGAGGGTTAAAGGATATCCTACCCACAATAAATATTGAACCAACACAAACCCTATTTAGCTCGACTAAAAATACAAAAGGGAACAATAATTCTAAAACCTGGCTAAAAACCCAAAACTGACAAAGAGAAATCAATTCAATGGCTACTAGAAGGTACTAAGAATTATCCAAATAGACTAGAATTTTAGAAAAGGTAGTGTAATAAAATTTATAAGTAGAATAATATATGTCAACATATTACCCAAGGATTCACTAATCATCGACAGGGAAGATTAAAACTGAAACTATTCAGTGAAAGATATGGTAGATGAACCCAAATGGACCTGAAGTTAAAGTTTTTTAGAAGAGGGTTGAATGTAGGAAACCAAGACTTATATATGAGAAGGTGTTGATCCCAAAAAACAAGGTTTTACCTTAATAATATTGTTACAGTATGTAATACCAACAAAAAACACAATAAAAAAATCCTTAGCACAAGGATAAGGTTCCAATTTGTCTTCGATTAATGGCCACTATGATTCACAGATCCACTAATGAAGAGCAGAAAGGTTTGGATAATGTTTTAAAAATAGGCACACTAATCCCCTAGACATAAACCAATCCTCATTTTGTAGCACTTCCTCAATTGCTTCATTGACAAAGGACACTACAATATTATCCTTTGCAACATCTAAAGTCTTGATTATGTGATTCACTAAATGCTCCACCTAAGAAATAACTTTGGTAAAGTATTTTACCTTAAAAAAAATATTAGTATCACAATTCAAACCTATCCCACATGGAACTTACATAACAAAGGTGAAAATGAGAGTTAGATCCCTAATGAAACTATCTAAAGGATTAGAACTCAGTTACTAGACATGACTGGGTACACGAATGTTCAAGGGCCACCTTAAGGCACCCAACATTCTAAGTCCTTTCATCCTTCCAGCTTGTGTTTCCTTTCTAAATTAATGCATTCATCATAGAGTCTCCATCATGTTGTAAAATCCCCGCCTTCTCCCAAGATTGACTAGCTAGACTGGGATGAACCCTAGTGGCAGAAGGTTGATGTGTGTAATTCATCATGAAGGTCAATAATATTCATATATATGTATTTAGTTTAATTTATTTTACATTTTTAATATATTAAGTTTTATCTTTTACTTTCATTATCTTTACTTACTTTAGGCTTTTCCTTTATTTTATTTTTTCTCAAATAGATAATTTGTGTATGTTCTTTTTTATTTTGAAGTTTTATTTATTTTATTTTCTTTTAATAGTCTATGTATTCATAACTTCATTATAAAGTGTTTCTTTTATTAATATCAAGTTCTCTTCAATGATATATATATATATATATATATGATTTGAAATTACAAGTGAATGAAGAAGGAAGAAATTTGATCAAATATCATAAAAAAATATTTTGATATTTTAGGGTGTTCTAGTCTAGATTTTCAAGAGGTTACCTTTAACCATAAGTTTCATTCTATTATTGAGTCAATAACATATTTGAATATTGAAATGGCAGATATTAATATGAAATTGATAAATGAAAATGAGAATGAGATATAAACATAAAATGTGAGATATTTCTTTTGTGATATTGGATTACTATTTGAATTGAAACATATTAAAAGAGTATTTTTATATGTATTGACTTCTCAAATATATGTATGATAAGTTTATTCTAGTTGAGTTGATATTTTTATTAACTGATATAATTTCTCATATTTTTTTGAGCTTATTATATTTTTTTGAGATATTTTATGATTAACATATAAATTATGTTTCATATTTAAACTCATCCTTCTTCTCCTTAGGCATATTATGCTTAAATTGATCTAATTTTGATTTAACATTCACAATAGGTGAAAGGGTTTATTAGTTTATTTCTACAATTTTAGCGTCAACAAATTTTCCAACATTTTTTAGTTTTGTTTCATATTATATCTTTACCATATCATGTTTATTGTTACTAAAAAATTATAAATCAACTAATTAACCTTTTTACCTATCATGAAGGTTAAATCAAAATGAGACTAGTTTAATCATAATATACCTAAAGACTAGAAGGATTAATTTAAAATCGAATAAATATAGTTTAGATGTTGATCATAAAAGATCTCAGGAAAATATAAGAAACTTAAAATAAGATATAAAAAATTAAATATACTAACAGATAATATAAAATAAATAAAGGTCAAATGTATCTTAAATATCACTTCTTGAATTCAATACATATCAAAATACTCTTCCAATATGTTTTAATTCAAATAAAAATCCAAGCTCATAACTAAAAAATCACTTTTTATAGTCATATCTCATTCCCATTTTCATACATATCTTTCATATATGTATCTTAATTTCAATATTTTAGAATATTACTAACTCAAAAATAAATTGAAACATATGGATGAAGGTAACCTCTTAAAGAGTCAAACTGAAACACCATTCAATATCATAAAATGTCTCATAATCTTGTATCGAATCTCCTTATTCTTCACTCACTTTTAATTTCAAATCAACTATTTCACTCATATCTTATTATACTTTGAAGAAGGCTTGTTATTAATCAAATAAACATATTATAATAAATCCCTTAATACTTAAACTATTAAAAAAAACTAATCTAGAAAAGAAAAAGAATATAGACAAACTATCTAGAAGAGAGAATAAAACCAAAAAAAACCTAAAGGAAGCAAAGGATAATAAAATAATAAAATATTGCATTAAAATCCTTACAACATAAAATAAAATAAATTAAACACATAAACTAAAACAAAAAAATGAAAGATATAATACATAAGATAATAAAACTTAGACGTAAAAAAATTTATTGAGTTGTCGAATATTATCTTAATAATTATTTATAAAATATAATTAACAAAATGAAAAATAAGTTGAAAGTTTGAAAAAATGAATACTAGTAATTTTTCATGTATACTATTGGTAATTCAAAGAGCCTATATGCAGATTTAATACAAGTACAGAGAAGCTGAGTACACACAGAGACAATTCTTTTAAACACTCTCAATATATTATTTTACTCTATAAATTAATTCATTCGGGACATATTACAACTATATAGGAATATCATCCTATAATTTCTCCAATATTATCTCACACATGAATCCTATAAATAAGCAAACCTGTTATGATATATTGTTATAAAAAATAACAATATATCACAATAATATAATATTCTAACTAATGTAATATTACCATATTAACCATATAGTTATAACCAACTTATTACTATTTACCTCTTGATAAATACCCAAAATTAACATGATGTAAAAGTTATTCTTAACATTCCCTCCCATAGTTTTTACATGGTGCAAAAAAAAATTCACACTCTTATCTGTAGTATGCTCACCTATTATAGCATGCCAAACTATGTGGCTCATGACCTCGATACAAAGAGAGCCTCACTCCTCCCATTGTTTTATAGGTTTACCACAAACATTGAAATAAACTGAACAAACAAAATTGTATGTCACCACATACTCTCAAGTCTGCATACTACTGACACCATCTTGATGTACATGACCAATATATGCAAAGGAACACATCCCACATTTACATTATGTGACCAAAATGGATGTGTCATTGAGGGTCATCTCCATGAATAAGTAAGGTAGTCATGGGATATTTTTAGTATTTTCTATCCTAACTATTACCAAAACACTATTCACCTCATGTGGTTTTCTAGATCTACCACAAACCCTTTCAAGATTCATGAACTGACTTACATTGGTGTTTTTTTCCTTTCAAAATGTTTTCAACATAGGGAATCATGTTTGGAATTAAACACAATTACATATCATGAATAGACACTATTCCCATGTTCTTATTTTGAAAATCACATAGCAGAAAATGTAATGAAAAACACAACACACTAAAAAAAACTTAAATAAATCACATGACACAAATGTCACCAAATCATTGGTGTGACCTTATCATTGGTGACTAATGAGAGGTTGCTGAAAGACCTCCTTCCTTTGTGTATCCTCTAACCTTCAATATCCTATACTACTTACTCAGGTAATATCTTGATGAAGCTTAGGTACATGATTTTTTGAGGGAAAACCCCATACAATGTGAAATAATATGTTTACATAAGACGTCACATATAAGTAAAAATGCATCCATGAGGCATTTTTTTTATTTTTACAATTTTTTACTCTATAAAACAACATGACTCTATGACTAAAAAAAGGACTTTAACAAGATGACACACATTAATGACTTATTGCTAACATTTTGACACTTTTGATTTTGATAAATGAATTTTATGGGCATATTTGGAATTTTTGATATAAATTTCATATAAATAGTGACCTAGTAAAAATACTTAATCATTTATTTAAACTAAAGACATTAAAATATGAAATGACATTTTGATAATATATGTATAACATAAAATATATTAACTAATAAATTTTATGGATAATATAATATTTAATTGATAAGACTCTTTTTGACAACACAAAGACTCATAAAGATTATTGACGAATACTTGATTATAGATCCAACTAAATGAAATGATACAAATTGATAATATAATTTAAAACTTTGGACCTCAATATTGAGATTAATTTTAATAACTTTGACTTACTAATAAATATAAATCAAAACCAAAAAAATAACAAAACATGAAAACTAGGATCAACTAGTGTTTGAAGAATGGTGATGGAGTGCACTGGTGCAATGTGGTGAGGATACGGTGGTGGAGCAAATTGGTGCATTAAGTCATGTTGAAAAATTGACTATTTCTATTGATTTATCAACTAATAGTCCTTATAACAACTCTATGTTCATTATTATTCTAACCAATTATTTTATTAGGACTTATTTTCTCTTGTACGATTGGTCTAAGACATATCTAGTGAAGAATCAATGAGAAAAAATGTTGTATGCAAACTGATATGGATATCAAACTATATGTTATTTTATATCATCTTTTCATAAACCTTGACATATAGCTCCATGATAGAAACAATTATACACTTAGCATTGATAATATAATAACTAACTTTATTTACTTGTTCTTAGTCACTAAGGTTTTGGTGACTGAAATGGTATCTTGCATGCTGAGTCTAATGGAAGATGATGTCGATGCAAACAAATATAGATAAACTTGAAATAGATGAAAGATCTTAGATAAGAACTAGCACTATATATTTTCACACTATTACGAATTAATAAGGAAATTGTATTCAAAGTAATTATGGTCACTTGAACTTGCACCTAATAAGGAGATGACAAGTCAATCCTTGTTCAAGTGGCATAATGGAACCACCTTAGGCTGTGGGCGTCCCTAAATTGAGGTGGATCTCTAGATGAGAGGCTAGTTCCCCTTGATGCATCACTATAACTCAATCTAATAATAACACTTGGGGGGGATGAAAATATAATAATATCTCTACTCACACCCTTTTACATGCACTTAGAACTAAGAAGAAGTATGCACATAGACTTCATTCAATGACAACCTTCTCTATCACATCAATGTTTCAACATGGGGCCTTGGAAATAGCTTAGGATAGTAGGACTTAGGTAATAGGAATTTTTAGATACGCTATTGGATAGGTTACTCACTATACCTAAAATTCCATTAAGCACTTCTTGCTAACCTACAAAAGAGAGATTATAAAACATAGGGTACTAGGAAGAGTAACATGTGAAGGTAAACAAAGCTACACTTTCACAAGACCAACATACATTATGCACACTTAGTGAAATATTAAATGAGGTTAAAAGAACTTTCTTTATTATCTCAAGGAAAAATTTTGGTATGGATTTTTGATACCAAGGTGGAAAGATGCATACAATGCCAAAAAGGCTCAATTTATAGAAGATGTGAGAAGAGAGGGGGGGGGAGTTCAAGAGTCATAGAGACACTTGTCATAATTGAAAATAATAGTTATTTGTGAATTTAAGAGAGATATGGTGTGATAAATGAAATTTAAAGATATAAAAATGTCATCTAAAATCATCCAAGTCCTACAAAGTGGCATAAGAACTCCCTTCCTTGCACAAAAAATTGCCCCTCATGATTTGACATCCAAATCTACCTTATCACTACTTATGATCAGGTTTGATGATGGGTCTAAGTTGAAGGGATAATTAACAAGCCTTCACATTCATTAAATTATACTCTAATCATTATTATCATTATATCCATGCATAATCATCCATGACAGTCTCAAAATGACTCATTTCCATGCACATCTCACACTTGTCACCCAAAACCTTCCCAATGCAGCAATTTGGTCCACGTATAAGGAGGGATGACATGTTTAAAATTTGTCCATAGAATTAGTTTCATCAAATAGGCCTGAAATCTCTTCCCAAATTTATTTTCACTCTCTTTCACCAAGTGTTCACTATCTTCCCATTACACTGGCTGAAATGAAAGAGGTAGCAGATAGGATTGAGAGATAAGATAGTTAAATAAATGATAATGAGGACTTAGAAAAAGTCCTAAACTTTATCCAAAAGGTTATTTTGTATTTTTAAAGGCTTCCAAACCTAAAAACACATAATTTTGTCAAATAAATCCTTATTCTGACCCTTTTACATGCACTTAGAACCAAGAAGAAGTATGCACATATACATCATTCAATTACAACGTTCTCTCTCACATCAATGTTTCAGCATGGGGCCTTGGAAATAGCTTAGGATAGGAGGACTTAGGTAATAGAAATTTTAAGATACACTATTGGATAGGCTACTCACTATACCTACAATTCCATTAAGCACTTCTTGCTAACCTACAAAAGAGAGATTATTAAACACAAGGTACTAAGAAGAGTAACATGTGAAGGTAAACAAAGCTACACTTGCACAATACCAAAATACATTATGTAAACTTATTAAAATATTGAATGAGGTAAAATCAAATATCTTTATTATCTCAAGGCAAAAATTTGGTAGGGCTTCACCATACCAAGGTGGAGACATGCATACAATGCAAAAAAGGCTCAATTTATAGAAGATGGGAGAAGAGAGAGAGAGAGGAGACTTCAAGAGTCATAGAGATACTTTTAACAACTGAAAATACTAATTATTTGTGCATGTAAGAGAGATATGAGGTGATACATGCAATGTCAAGAGCTAAAAATGTCATCTCAAATAATCTAAGTCCTGTAAAGCGGCCTAAAAACTCCCTTACATAAAAAATTACCCCTCATGATTTTACATCTAAAAATACCTTATCAATATATATGATTAAGTCTAATGATGGGTATAAGTGGGAGGGGTTACTAACAATCCCTCACATGCTTTTTATTAGCCTCTGATCATTTGTATCATTCTAGACATGCATAATCAATTATGACAATCTCAAAATGACACCTTTCCATGCACCTCTCACAATTGGCACCAAAAAATTTCCAAATTCATCAATAAGATCCAGGTAAAATAAGGGATTACATGTGTCAAAGGCATATATAACATAAATTTCATCAAATAGGCCTTAAAAGGCTTCCTAAGTGGAGTTTCACTCTCATTTACTAAGTGTTCACTATCTGCGTACTAGACAAACTGAAATGAAATAGGTAAAAGATAGGATTAAGAGATAATATAGTTTAAAAAATTACCATAAGGACTTATATCAAGTCCTAAAATTTATCCCAAAAGTGATTTGTCTGTTGAAAGGCTTCGAAACCTACAAAACAAATAAATTTGTCAAAGAAATCCCTGTTCTGACCCATTCTATATAGGTCCATAAAATAAATTAGCATTTTAGGGTGGATGAGAGAGTTGAATACAAGTTCCAAATGTTTTATGGCATTTACATCTCATTCTGATGCTTAATTTTCCATCTTTTCCCAATGGGGTTTGTATTGAGGGTTTACAAGGGTTTCTAGGCACTAATAGTCTTAATGTTTATTCATAAAGAAAAAATGTTTGAAATATTTAAAAATTACACTAAGGGTTTCTTAGGGACCCTATTTAACATCTCTAATAAGATTAAGGTCCCATGCAAAGTTTGGTTAAAGTTCCACTCATTTGAAGTTGGCATTCGATCTCCTTTCTTGTATTTTATGAGGGTCTGAGTTTACTTTAAGCCAAACATGGCTTCTTGGGGAGTTTTTATGCATAATAAAGGTTGAGTAACTTAATTTAATACCCTAAAAACATTATGAAATCACTATAATATCCCACCAAGATCCTAGAATGAAACTCGCCCTTGTTTGGTATTAGGCCTAGACCATGCCTCATAAGTCTGTCTGCACCTTGGTAGTTGAAACCTATTTGTTGGAGTTCCAAACCTATGAGATAGATACAAAAAATCATATCAACCTCCATGAATATTATACAAAACATTGTAATTCTTAGAAAAGGTTGAAACTTAAAATGACCCCTCATGAGGGCTTAGGCTTATACCCTCTCTAGCTACCCTACCTACAAACCTCCTTGCCTAGGCCACCCTGTTTGACCTCCAACCTTCTAGAAAGGTTGCCCACAATTTTTCAAGTGTGATATAGATTTTAAATCCGTCATTTTAGATCTAATTATTATTTGGTCACCTACTTCACCTATTTCTATAAAGTTATAGGGTCTATACAAGGGGAAAAGTGCCCTCTATCTGAAACAAAATAGGGGGAAATTCCCCTATTTGTCTCGAAAATTTGTCAATTTTATGAGTTTTTTGAATTCCTTAGGTTATTCTATAGAAATTTTTGGAACCCATCTCCAAGATTTGATCCCTAAAGCTTCCACATTTCCTAGGTACACTTTTAGAGTGCACTCTGTCTGCAGGGTATTTGAAACGTTGACTGTACCTACACTTGAAAATGTATTATATTAAATATATTTTTGTTGATGATAGATTAATTAATTTGAGCCTAATCATGTTGAACATTATTTACCTCTCCATTATTTTTTTATCTTTTCACACACTCCTTTATGTATTTTGGAAACCCTGGCCTAAGTCTCATCTCCCTTGATTGAAACACCTATGTTTCTTGAACTATAGGTGTTTGTGTATAATTGAGTCCTAAAATATATTTTTGAAACCACATTTAAAATTTATAACTTAATTCCAAAATAATTTGAACTCATCAATTGACCTTGGGTGGTATTAACAACATTAAAAGCACTAACTCCAACTTATTATCTGTCTCAATCCATACAAGCCTATACATGGTGATTTAGGGTTAACTGAGGTGTTCATGATGATAGATAGACCTCTCAATATTGAATTATTTGACATCCATCCTATATTTCCTTATGATGAGTCACTCTTCACTTGATAGTCAATGCTCCATCTTGAACCCTGCCTAGACTGAGACATTTTTTCATTCTCCTCTGCTTATATGTGTTCATGGATTCAAATGGAACTTGATGATGATGTTCAGAGGTATTTATTAGGTTTTGATAAATTAGTAACACCTTCCCATTGTTTTACTTACCTTTAAAAGGATAAATGTTACTCAAAACACTAAGATGATAAGAAAACCTCACTATCTAACATACCCAATTGAGACAGTTTGCTCTCAAGGGTCTACCTATATATGAAAATGAGCTCCTTTCATGTGGTTGATATGTAGAAAAATCACTTTAGTAATAGTTATATAAAAGTATTAACTTTCACCTTGAACCGTAAACTTGGTTAGTATCTGCCCCACTAAGATAAAAACTAACAGAGCCTACTCTAGGTGATGATCTGGCATGTGTATGAAAAAGGAGCTTAATCATGAACCAAATTTATGTACACAATCCATTTAGAATGGAATTTGAGCTTCAAAATTTTCCTACATCATTTAAACCATACAAACATGAATCATGTTTTGAAGTTGAGAAATTTTGGTGACAAAAGCCCTTTTTAGGCAGTTTCTTGTAGATATTATTGATTGAAAATAGTGCATTTGTTGGCAACTTAGTGATTTCAAATGATCCCCCTCCACTTATCAACATTCTCTCAAATCTATCACAATTTTTCTCCGTAATAGGAGATACAATGATAATGTATAAAAGAGTGACCAAACATCCATACATCATGGTTACAAATTCAACCAAAAGAGTTAGGAGCTCTATTTTGGCAAAAATAGAGCTCAAGGGTCTGAATCTTAGTCACATTGTACCTTGAAGATTTCTTGCTTGGTTTGGATACCCTATATTTTTTCATAAAATTTATACGAAGGTCTATGTCATGTAAATACAAAAGGAAGCTTCCAATGTTTTAAAAATTTCCATGGGACCTGTACAACATTTGCTTAGGCCACTTGTAGAATGTTGCTTTGAGGGGAAAATAGTGCATTGGGTTTTGAACCATTATGAACCATGAATGTAAAAGAATTTCATGTCTTTGATGAACCTCCAATTCATTTCAAATAAAAATATTAATTTTGAGACAAGTCCATCTCCCCTTACACCAATATGACATCATCAGGGCTATTGTAGATGTAAATCTTGACTGTACTAAGCAGGCAGAGGCATAAAAGGATCAAGAATGGCTTGGGTGAGACATTAAAAACACCTATAATGTATTTCAAAACCCTTAATTGAAAATAACTTATCAACATCACCTGAAATCAAATTCACAACACCTTCAATGGCACTTGTAGGTTGTCATTTTCTTAGTTTAGAATAGTGAGGGTGCTCTATGGCCAAGAACAAGCCTAGAAGAGGCTTGTGAGGCATTTGATAGCTCCAAAACCAATAATATTATGAGATAAATTGTGGAAAGGAATTAGAAGACATTTGAAATCATCAGAGTCATCAAAGCAAAGCTAACATTTCTAAAACAAATACAAACAGTGACCCCTTATAGATGTGAATGCATAAAAAATGCATGGAGTCTAACTGATGGTTCATAAATGAGGATTCACCAAAATTAAAATTACTTCTATGGATTTGAATTAAACTAATATTAATATCCACCTTCAAATTTATTCTTCCCAAATCTAGTTGTATGGCCCACACCAAGTGTTTGAAAATGACCTTTCTTTGCTTGTAAAGAGAAGATGTAAGAAAAAGAAGTTAAATATGATATTTTTCAAATTATCTAAGCACACCAAGCATATAAAGTAGTTTATGAATCTAAAGATACTTCTTACCCATGTTTTTAGTTGATGGTGAACTCAAGAAGTCTGTAGAAGTGCCCAAAAGGGCCTAAAAACAAGGAAAAACTGCCCCTTTTACACATAACTACCTCTTAGACTAACCTATAACTTTTATTGAAATATATTGACATCCTCTATGTTTAAATGTCTCTTGGTGACAAATTTTCCTCCTTGAAAGTCTGTACAAGTCATTTATTATGCTAAAAATGTGACCAAATGACCCTTTTTATATATAAAACCCAACAAGTGACCAATTTATGACTTTAAGGCACCTTGAAACATATAAAATACCATATTAGGACATATCCAACACAATTTGGAACTTTTACTGAGTTTTACCATGGTTGACCATCTTTGACTTTGGTTGACTAGGTAATTTCAAGGGAGATGTGCTTAGACTAGGACTAGGACAGGGACAGTTAAGATGATAGACTAACATGACACACCCATGGGATATATGGAAACCTCTAAAATTTTTATAAATGTATGGGTTGATTGGATTTTACTAGAATTCAAATTTAGTCAATAGTAATGCACTGAAGAATCTACTTATCTGCTATGCTAAAATGTTTTTGCAAAGAAAAAATCTCTCATTACCATATGTAGTCACTAAATTTGAGAAGCCCCTCAAAAATTTTAACACTTCATGAAGTAATCATATAAATTCCATGTTCTAATATGACTATTGGTAATTCAAAGAGCATATATTCAAATTTAATAAATGTACATATAAGCTAAGTACACACAGTGACAAGTCTTTTAAACACTCTCAATATATTGTTTTACTCTCTTAATTAATTCATTCGGGACATAATAAAAATATATAGGAATATAATCCTATAATTTTTCTAATATTATCTCACACCTGAATCCTATAAATAAGCAAACCTATTATGATATATTGTTATAATAAATAATAATATAACACAACAATATAATATTCTAACTAATGTAATATTACCATATTAACCATAGTTTTATAACCAACCTATTATTATTTACCTCTCAGTAAATATCCAAAACTAACATGATGTAAAATTTATTCCTAACATATACATATGAAAGAAATATTCTTCAATATTAAGTAAAATATAATAATATATTAGAGCATGTGACTGAAATATTTCTTCAAAAATAAAATGTAACAATGCTTGAGTTGATTTCATATAATAAATTATATAATTATTGATAAACTAGATAAATAGATTATATCAAGTTATGTACTTCACCATTAGAAAAAAAATTATTCAATTTTTCTATTAACATACGCCAAATCTTAGATAATTTTCACAAAAAAAATGCAGTATAAAAATATATTTTAGAGATCTTTGTGTCTATATAAATTCTCTATGAATGAAATCAAATTTTCTTTCTATAAAAACCCAAATTGTGTCCTTGCCTACATAAGAATCTATGTATTTCTATAAATCTCTTCCTAATAACATAACATAATTAACATTGCATAATTAGTTGGGATATCAATAAATTTCATGTTTCCTATGAACATAATTTGTTTATCCCAAGAAATCTTAATGACTATATTATGAAAATCTTAATCACTATATTATGAAAATTACCATATATTTGAATGTGTCTGAAGTAATTTTTTTTAGTTTTTTTTTAATTATCATAAAGAATGTCCATTTGGCCCAAATGGAACTTAGGCATAATAATATTTGATGAACATGCGTCAAAAATATAATCATATATAATTTTATCAACAATATTAACATAATTTTATTAACAATATTAACAAACAAATAAAATGGAAAAATATAATTAGGAGGATAACCATATTAAGAAATAATGTGTCCAAATTATTCTTCAAGTACTTATTTTACAATAAAACAACACTTCTAAGATCGACATTCTTAACAATAATATTTATATTATCTAGTTGTCCATGTAAACAAATAACTTTAAATAAAGAATAACTTAATTTTGTGTTTGTCATGTTTGTGGCTATGTTATAAGGTCTGAGTTATATTAGATTAAGAATAATTTTTTACCTAAAAGAAGTTTGATATTGTGAATTATTATATCCACTAAACAAAGGGTTTATATCTAAGAACTTTTAATATAAGTATCTATGATAGTATGACCTTTGACTTACATATTTTCCTTTTTTTTTTATAGATAAATGTTTAATATGAGATTGACTAATTCCATATTTTCTACATTTGAATTATATTTTATATAAGATTGTAATATTTATTTATTATTTGGTTTGCATAAAAATTAGTAGTTTTAGTTTCATCTAAAGGTTATTCATAATTTCACATGTTTATGTTATCTAACAAATCAAAAGAAATAATTTATTTACTCTTAAGATATTCTCTAAAAAAATTCACACCAATACAATCTTTAGGATTGTGATATAATTCAAAAAAATTATAGTAAAATCCTTTTGATTCAATTTATTCTTTATTTCAATGATTTTTTTATAGAAGTATAAATTTGATGATTTGATTTTTGTTTAATGACAACCAATGCATTTCATTAATTATGAATGGCTTTTAAAATTTGTGCATTATCAAAATGTAAACTATTAGAATATCTATCTTCGAAACAAATTTTTTTATTGTTTATTTTCATATTTTACACAAAATATTATGGTTTCATCATATTCAGTTACATATTTGTTTTATAACATTATTATATATTTTAGATGGAAATAATTACAATAATACAATCTTGACAACTTTTTAGGAGGTATCACATCTGCTAGAATATCTTAACCTAGTAAAAATAGTTGTGAAATGATAGATTGTTTCAATAGAGTCAATTGAGATAGTACTAAGTTCATTAAAAAGTTTGAAATCATCTTAACCTTACCCCCCCCCCCCCCCCACCACAAAATAAATAAATAAATAAATAAATAATAATAATCTTTGATATCTTTTCATAATTTTATAACCTTGCGGTATAAACTAATGAAATCTTGATAAGATTTATCTTGCAGGTTTTGAGAGAGAACCATAGTGAATTCTTTTTCATTTGTAAAGTATGTCTAGAGTGCCACATACTAATTTAAAATAATTCAAATGATCTTCCCATGACTAAGATCTTGTGAAAATTTTAGAATGTTAACTCTTATTAATGAAGAGAGTTTAACATCTTGTGAAAAATTAAGAATGTTAACTCCTTTTAATGAAGGTATTTTATCAGGTATGTTCCCAATTTCAATTATATTACCTCTAACCTAAGGTTTTATTGGGGCATCTTCGACATCAAAAACATTCTCAATGTCAGTGACTTCATCTTTGTCCCTTCATAATATATTTAATTGAGATGCATGATCTAAAATTGCAAGTGAATGAAGAAGGAAGAAAGTTATAAAATATCATGAAATGTATTCAAAGATTATATGGTGTTCCAATTTGACTCTTCAAGAGGTTACCTTTATCCATAGGTTTCAAATAGTTATTGAGTTAACAACATATTTTAATATTGAAAATTACTATATAGATGTGGAAGTGAAATCTAAAAATTAGAATGAGTAATGAAAATTAGAATGGGATATGAAAATAACTTTTTTTGAGTTTTTAATTGTTATATTGGATAACTAATTAAATTGAAACATGTATTGGAATATTATTTTGATATGTATTGAATTTTTTGAAATGGAATTTATAATAAATATGTTATTTTTGAGTGGATATTATATACTAATTGTTTTAATTTTACATATTTTCTTGAAATATTTTGTGTTCTACATCTAAATTACCTAGGCCATAGGTTAGGGTGCAATGATAGGGATGGGGGCTTACCACCTAGCCACCCTAGGTTTGAGCCCTACTCCCCGTCAGTTGTCATCCAAGTTTTAAATCGCAGTGTAATTAACAAAAAACCCATCTAAATTACTTTTTTACCTTTAAACTAAAATATATAGTCTTACACATATTATGATTAAGTTGATATAGCTATAAATTAATATTTGGGATAAGTGAAAGGGTTGATTATTTGAAGTTACTATAAAATTAACATTGATAAATTCTTTGATGTTAGTGGTAAATCTTGCATAGACAAAAATTCCACATCAATTATTTTCACTTAACGAGAACAACTCAAAAAACAAATTTATATTTTCAAAAAAAATATGAATAAAAATGTTTTGGATAATCCTTCACCTTTTCATTCAAAATCACAAAATATTACAAAAAAAATTGTTTGTCAAATAAATTCATAAAAATAGTTTTGATAGAGAAAAATAATGAAGACCACCCTTCAAGCATAAACTTTTTTCTTACAAAATCCTAATATCTACAGAAGTTCAATTTCTATAGCTAGGAGGAAAACAAGATGAAAGACATAAAATTATTCTAGAAAATGAAACATGGTTCACCTGCACCCCAATCATATCTTCCTTAGCAAAAACCCTAAAAATTCACTCAACCATGAAAAATCAAACATACCAAATTATCAATTTGATCCATAAATTAAATAGGGAATAAAATCAAAGCCTTAGAGGATGGCCTTAGTTTATTATTCACAAAAAAAAAATCCAAAACATCCATTTCTAAGCCCTATTATAATTTGGTTTAAAAAATTTAATTGGTTATTCTTCACAAACACTCCTAAATTTAGTGGGGGAAATTATTGTAACATCACAGAGGGAATGAAAACCTCTAACCATATCCACCACCTTCCATTTTTCATATTCTAGTTCTACATTCATGGGCCAAAATGTCTTCCAGTATGTTATGGGAAACCATATCATTGGGAATTTATATTTCAATCCCACCCATTCTTTAACAACATTTAATAAAGACTCAAATTATAATATCACCATTTCCAATACATGCAGTAAATGAGGATTGCAATAAGGCTGTTTCATATTGAGGATGGAAGGAAGAAGCTCCATCTTTCAAAATAACTGTTATAAATCTTGAAAAAAAAATTCCTTGCCAAACCCAACATACTGTTCTAGCACCTTGCTCATATTATAAATTGTAGTATATTTGAAGGAATCAATCTACATATTCTCCTTGAATTACAAAATAATGTCAATAGTCTTTGGTTGTTCCCCTTTAATTGCCAAAGAATATATATATTTTTTAGTTTGGAGTAATCCTTCCCTTCCTAAACATAAAGATTATCATTCCAAAAAGAAGACATGAATATACTAATTATAACATCTCCAATAATATGATATGGATTATAAAAAAAGGATGGAAAAACCATGTAATGTATGTATGACTCACACAATAAGTTCTTATCTTGTTCTGAAGACATTAAAAAGGCCTAAAAAATGAATTAAGAGAAATTAAATATGGAGACCTATTAGAAATTACATGCCAAAATGTAAACTTAAAACATAGTCTTTTCAAAACTAAATGGTAGAAATTTTTTGGAAGTCTACAATCAATTTTTTTTGTGGTCATATTTCTTGCAATTCATAATGAAGTCTTCAAACTATCTATAAATTTATGCTTCTCTTTATAATCTTTAAGATCATAAATATTAACCTTCTATAACTCTCATATAAATTCCCAATCATATCATGCAACATTATTCAAGTTGTCTTTTTTATCTATCTCACTTTTATCTAAAACCCAACCACCTTTGCCTTAGTCCTAATTTGAATATTTGAGGACCCTCATTCATAAGAAGATATTTTCAAGTCCTCTATTTCTAATTTCTAGCACTCAATAGATTATAGGGCATATTATATAGTTAAAACTAAAGAGTTAGAAGTCTCCAAGGCCAATTAAGCTTTCTCATGTATACCTTCATTCTTACAGTAAAAAAATAATCCCCAAACTTAGAACTAACCTTATCCATCACATCCTTTCCCTTATTATTCAAAACCACCTCAAGAGACACCTTGTGCACACTATCAGACCATAGTTTCAAATATTTCTTTTTTGATACTTCCCATCCATCTTGAATACCCCGATCCTATGTTTTTTATAAGCACCCATATCAGGGCTCAAAAACATCATTTTTTTCTCTAGGAGAAGAAACTATGATAATAATTATAGAATAAAGGCATAAATAAACCCATGAGAAACCCTTATGCAACCTACTCAAAGTGTCCACCACCAAGAGCTTAATAATGCCATGATGGGCTAGAACTTTTAAGTATTCCTTATGAATTTCCAAAGCTATTTTTTATAACATTTTAAACATAAAATAAGGGGCATTGAGAATTAATTTTTGATATATGTGATAAAGTAACATAAAATTATATCAAGTATAAAAAAAGATATTCCCTCAAAAGTCATAAATTGTTAGAAAAAATTTAATGCATTTGGAAAAAATGAGGAGAGATATTTTTTCAAAATTCATTTACATGTATCAATCATAGACTACCTAGGAAAATAAAAACATTATTACATTTTTTTCCTAGTATTTGATAGACCTATCACCCAAGCCAAGACCTGTTCATTAATTATAAAGTGAATTCCAATAAAATTAATCTCTCCATTCTTGAATGTCAAAGAAAATTCCAAATATGTATAGGCATCAAATGAATAAAACCTTTCAAATAAATTTCTCCACCTATCTTCTTGTATAAACATTCTTAGTTTAATCTAAGCACAAAAATACATGTATTTTCACATATCTTATTTTTTTACTCCATGATTAAGACTTGTAAAATTATAGTCAAGTAACTACCATATATATGTTATAAAAGCATCACCCTCAATAGATTTGCAACAAAGAAACAATCATCATCATCCTTCACCAATATCAATAATTTTAAATTGAAATACTTAGAAAGGAGTACTTTCCAAATGTATTTAGGGTATTTATAATACATTAGTTAAAAAAATCAAATAGAAAAGTAATAAATTCCATATGCACTCTCCAAGCAAAATTCTAATTATATGTTAAAATAAGAAAATATATAAATATAGACCCTCATCATCAATAAGATATGTAGCATTTGAACATCATTTCCCAAAACCCCTAATCATAACCTTTCCAAATCACTAAATATCTACTCAAAATTACCAAAATCTAAGATATTTGTACATACTACCTCATATTACAACTCTTTGGGGGAATATTAGAAGTCCATATTACCAACACAAATACCTTTGAAGTCCCCCATCTAAAATGAAGACAAAATTTTTGCATTAAATTATTTAAGAATTAAAACCCATTTGTATAATTTTTCTTGGGAAATAAAGTTCTACACACTTTAATAATGTATCCCAATGGATACCTATGATGACCAATTTCCACCAAATATTTTAATGTTTTCAAAGGAAAAGTTTCCTCTTAATTTTGAAAAACATTTCTACCATTGTTTTTTGCAACCTTGATTTGGCTACTTCTAAAGATGATTGAATAAGCTTCTCCACCATTGATTTCATACCCCATTTTTATTTTCTTTTGAAATGTCTTAGGGGTTACATACCTTGATTGATAAACTATACAAGAAAAAACCTTCACCTAAACAATAGCATTGAACTTATCCTATTAAAATACATCTTTTGGATCAAATATAAAAACCTTATTTATTAGCATTTAGACACTAAAATTGCTCTTGCAACACTCCTTGATTTCCCCCTTCAAAAATCCCAAAGGAGACATTGAGTGTGGAAGAAATTACAATATTTGTCTTGATGTTTAGAACCATTTTTTAACCCTTAATAACATTTTCACCCAATATCCCATCCCACATTACTAAAATTAATGATGAAAAAAGGAACATCTCCCAAAGAACAACAAAATCCATCTTTACAATTGTGGAACATCCATAAATTTTTTCCCATTCACCATATTTTTTAAAAAATTACTCTAATAAGATTCAAACATTTTTTTCCTCCAAAAAGTCTAATCAAACTTCTCCCACCTTCTTCTTACCAAAATAATATTGAACATATTTTTTTCTCGATTTATTTTTTTATTTTTAAATTAAAAAACTCCTTTTGGTTCCCTAAAATCTATTTATCTTGTTGAAAATCCTTCCTAACTTGAGACTTCCCTAAAAAACCTTTCACATATTTATATAAAAACATATAAATATGGATTGACTTGACATAAATATAACATTTCTTACCTTGATTCACAAACTCAACTATCTACATTATCTTCTTACCCCACCCCCCGCCCACTAATAAAAAAATATGTCTTCTTTAAAATCGTTCCCAACTTGACAATTTCCAAAAAATCCTTGGACATATTTTAAAAAAAAAAGAAATATGAGTCAACTTGGAACAATTATAACATCTCTAATCTTGATTCACAAACTCAACCATCTATATTATCTCCTTACACCCTACCCCACAACTACTACCCACCCCCAACCCCCCTTCCCTCCCCCCTCCTCCCACCCCTCACACACACACACACATTAAAAATAAGAGCCTTAATTCCCACATAATACTGATCTAATTCCACTTTAATCCTAGCAAAAATAACATCTTTACTAGAGTACCTAGGATATAGATCACAAAACCTACTAAAAGAATCACCAATTGTATTAAATAACTCATTTTTATAAATTTATGCAACAAATGCTTATATATATATATATATATATATATATATATATATATATATATATATATATATATATATATATATATATATATATATATATAAAATTCGTGATTGAGGTGTAATTCATAAATTCTTTAACAAACACCTTAAACTTTATGAATTTCAAAACAAAAAGAAAAACCTTAAATTTTAATAACAATTTATAAATTTCAAAAATAATTTTTTTAATAAATATAATTTTTTAAATAAGTTTTATAATCTCTATAAATTATTAATGTAACAAAAAAATTGTATTATAAAAATTGAACTTTAAAATACAAATAAATCTGTAACATAAATAAAAATGATAAAATAAATATTGATTAATTTTTTATTTTTTATTAATTTTTTATTTTTTATTTCTATTTTATTTATAATTAGTGGTTTGATTTTATTTCTATTTCTATTTTATATATAATTAATGGTTACTTAATTCATAGTATCTTTTTATTTATAAAATATTATTAAAATACATAAAAATTAATAAAATCAAAATTTTAACTTATCTTCCTTATTTTATTTTTTATTTTTATAAGTCATAATTTTTTCTAAATAAATTGTATTGTCCATCAACAAATACTTTTCAAAATATTCTAAAATTTTCCCAATCAATTCACATAGACATACCACTCTATATTTATGCCAAAACTAACATAACCATCGTCAAAAACTTCACCATATTTTAATATTTTCCCAATAGACATGCCACTACGTGTCCCTCATTATTTAGGGAGACGTATCATTTTAGAAAGGGTGAATTGAAGTATTAGTGAATCTTTGGTATCTAGGATTTTATTCATCAATAGAAAAACTTTATTTTATCTTAGTTATGGGTAAGATAACAAATCTTCCATTACACTTCATTTTCAAATATTTTAGCATTATGCCCCTAGAAACACACGTATTCCATAAACATACTATGACCTAAAGCCCATACATGTGGTGTTGGGGGAATCTACTTCTTATCTATTTGAATGATTATTTCTACATGCATCTTACATTCTTATTATGCTTAATTTACATACATAATGATGCCATACTTCTCCATTTTGTTAATATTACTTAGATTTCTACTTTTACATCACAACAACCTACTGCATAAGTTTTTATTTTGAATTAAGTTCTTGTGTAGGACCAACAACTCATTTCAAAAAAGGGGCATTCATAGAGATTTGTTTTAGATTTTAGACCTCCTAAATCATCACACAAACAAGATTTAACAATGATTACATAGTGGACATAGTTTTTGGCTTAGGAAATACATAAAACATCACGTTGGATAAGGGTGCCACACTAGATAAAAGTTTTATGCTCTAGTGTCCAAAATATTGTCATCCAAATACCTAAAAAATAGGAATTTATATATTTTATTAGAATCTCAGTTTACTCAGAACAATACTCAATAGTTTCATAGTCTCATTTTCTAGAATTACTTAAAATTACATATTTTTGTCTTTGATTTGATCAATTTGGGGGAAATCATATGTGACATGTTGTTCCAATATGGCACACATGTTTTCTCTCCAAATCAAGATTGTTACTAAGTTTTAGAATATATATGCACCAAATATCAGTTGGTCCATGTTTGGGCCACATTACTTAGTTTTTACACTAGTCTTATAGATGGAATGAAAATCCACATCATTTTCCATGAAGTATACACTAGAACCAAATTATACTCAATATTTGCACATTTTTAATGCTAAAATTGAACATTATTCCATTTACAGTGGTTGGTTTGCTATTTTCACCAAAATTTATACAATTTTTGCACCAAAAATATCTATTGGGATACATAAAAGGATTATAAATTACTTCAATATTGCGGGTAGGTGTTGATGGAGTCAAGCACACCTTTAGATAAACACCGAATTATTGATGAGGATTAAGGTATGCAAAGTCAAATCCAAGCATTGAATGTTAGTGACACTACAAGTATACATCCCACCACAGTCTCCAATTGTTTGTTCCAACTTTTACACCATAAAAACATAATGGTTCACATACCCAATCAAGGGTATTTACTCCTTGTCACTATCTAGTTTGTTGTCTTTCAATTTTTTATATTCATATTAAGTAAAGATTGATATTACATATTTTTTATTGCAGTTTTTTGCATGGAGAATAGTTCACCATTATTGCCTACATCCAGTACTCTTCTCCACATGTAAGTTTAGGTATGCACTCTTTTTCTTTTACTCTAGTATTTTTGTTTTTGATGCATTACTAGAATAAAATGGGAGTAATTGTAGACACATAAATTAACATTTAAACAAAAATTATTCATTTATGACCAATCTTTTACACACGTATCTCTAGACCTCTCTTAAGACCCTATTGATCACTTTAGACCACCTTACACACTATTCTAAGTTGATAAATGACACCCAAATGTACTAATCCCTATTCTTATTAAGTTTATATACCTTTTATGTCCTACCTAATACTCAACATGAACAAATCATACATTGAAAAAGAGCACCATATGGGATTATAACACACCACTCTAGTGTCTTTGTACCCTCTGCTATTTTCCCACTAAATAAAAACTAATTTTTAAATTGAAAATCTATAGGAAGGTTGACCTATGTCCTTAATGAGGCCGATCAGAAGGAATTTCATAGATATGACTAGATAAATAACAAGAAGATTACACATCAAAAAGCATTAGAATCATAATTTCACATTGAGATCAAAGTACCTATTTTTCCAAATTTTTATTACATACAACTCTAACAGCCTAGAGCTCAAGTCTAGATACATTTTATAGGGCACAAGTCATGGATAAGGAACTTAATCACATCAATGTTACACTAACATATACCATATTGCATCAAATATTCACACACCACTATAGAATGGGATAGCTACATGAAGTTTGATCCTTCTTTGGAGCACTAGTATGTAGGCAACACTTAACACATGGGATGTTGACATCTAACCTAGATTCAACTATTGACCCATTTTTACCCCATTGATTTGAATTGGTATTCACATGTTAAGGATTTAGGGGCTTTTAACAAAAAAAGTCATATAGAGGTCTCTATAAGTGATCATTAGCTCCTACACTAAATACAGGCTCCGTAGACAAAGATACAAAGAACCTAAAAACCTTAATTTCCTAACTACAACTGCACATGAGCAGTGCATAGTGGACATCAGCACCACCCATTTAGTGTCCTACCCATGGCACTATTTTCTAGGTCTAGATCCAACTGTTGATTCTTATTTCCATTCACCATCTCACTCTACATAATAAGTTTCATACTATGATTCCTCCTGCAATGTAGTTTCTAGCTAAGTCATTTTTTTATCATTACACTTTACTATTTTTATTAAATTTATAGAATACAATAGTTTCAAATTACTGAATGATATTATTATTATACTATTCTATTGATTTTTCATAGTAGTATTGTCACTTAGGTTTTATGTAAATCCCAAATTTGATAAAATAATGTACATTTATGAGACCCACTCGAGAAGATCCAAAGTGACCCTAATTTATTATATTTACTAAAATAAATTTAACATATAAGTTGAAAATTAAATTGTTACAATATAAATGTCAACTTAAACTTAAGGAATATAAATGTAATAATATTACTTAATAATTATTTTAGAAAACCACCCCCAACCTTCAAATTGATCCTATTTTACCATTCTAGACCTCAATGCTTTCATTTCTCAATAATGCATATGCATTATGTAATGTAAAAATAATTTCATGTACATGTTATAACATGTATATGCTTCAATTTTTTCAATCTTCAACACATACAAGCATGTACATATTCTAGGCTCAGTGTATATCTAGCCTATAAATAATAACGCATGTGTTATGTAATAACGTGTACACATTATACAAAAATATCCATGAAATTGTCCTCCAACTTTGTGTACTTACTCATATATTTCTATTATTTCAAAACTAAATGTTATTATATAAAATATTGGAAGAATATTGATAATAAAATATTAGCAAATTTATGTTATTTTAAGCTAATCAAAATGTTTACACAATTGGTAATAGTCAAAAATTTAATTAAATTACCTATATTCTTAAGAAAATATGTTGTGTCTATTAATTAATTAAAAATAGCCATCAATTTGAAATAAAAACCATTTTGTTTAGGAAAAAGTGATTCAACATTTTTTAATATAAATAACATACATCTCATTCAATTTCTACAAAAGTAGACGAGTAAAATATTAGTTTTGTTAGGTTAATCATGTTGGTTACAAAATAAGTAGCAGTTGCTAGTTCAATTATACTAACTACATTGTTTATAAAAGAAATCACAACTGTTAATTCATTAAATATAACCATATTTTATAAAATAATTTTCATGTTATTATATTTTAATAATTTAATTTAAAACTTTAAAAATTTCTTGATAATATATAGTTCACTACTTTTCTTTTATATTATTCTAAAATTTAATGTGGAATCTAAGTTAATTTTTTCTTCATTTGTTTATTACTAGAGTCTTGAGTACACTATAACTAGTAACAACTAGTTCCATAAGAGCTTACCATATTGATATAAATAAATAACACTAGTTTGATATTTTAAAAGAAAAATTATGTTTAAATATAATAAATAGCTATATGTTCATAAAAATAACTTTATTATAAATGAAATTATACAATTTAAAAGTGGCATTAACATGTTTTTGACAAAAGGTAAGATGAAACAAGTCTGCTAGGGTTTTGGTTAAAATCCATTACTCTATATACCTTGTTATGTCTAGGTGTAATACTGTCAATCCTTTAGGATCCAAATAGGATAGTTTGCATAAAATATTGAAGTGACCTATACTTTCTGAATTTTGGGTGGTAGCCTTTATTTATAGCCTCACACTCCCCATCTATATTTGTTGATGCAGGAATGGCTAGAGGATTGAACCATGGTGCCTAAATGAGTGAGGAAATTCATCCTGAAAGTTTACAAGTAGGTAAAGAAACCATCCCTCCTATTTATTCTCTTGATGTTATTATAGCTACTCCTAAATTTGATAAGGCATGAAACCTTCTTGCTTCATTTTCTTTGATTGCTTATTTTGTGGGTAGAGTCCCACCTGAGGACCTCCTCAAACAATGGCTTCACAACCACTGGGTTGAAGTTAAACTGGAGGGTATTCAAAATCTTACCTGGGGATTTTTTATTTTTTGCTTTAGTGACACTAAACAGTACAAGATAATTCTATGCGATGGCCCATGGTTCATTAGAAACTCTCTGGTTATCTTCTTGTAATGGGAGGTTGCTTTTTAAGTCTTTAAGCAAGCCAAGCTCAAAGTGTCAGTATGGGTGGAATTTCATGGTCTCCCCCTTCCCCTTTAAGGTTTTATTGACTAGCTAGCCCTTAAACTTGGCAAGGTTATCTGTCATGAACAAGTAAAGTTTTTCTCAATAAGGCCATAAAAGAGAATTTGCATGGAAGTTGACCTAGAAAATGACCTCAAGTAATCCATTGAAATTCAAATAAATATTAATAGAATCACCTAGAAGGTTCATTACATTAACTTACCTAATACTTGCTTCTAGTGTCAATACCTTGACCATATGATTTGGGAGGGTCCTCTTATGGTCCCCCCTCTAGAGTTATCTGATAAATCACCTTCAATCTAGCTATCTCCTTAGAATAAGTCTTCTATCACTTTAGTTGATGATTGGATGGTGGTCACCCAAAATAATAGTATGAATATTTCTAAGGCATAAGTTACCATTGACAAACTAGTTAATACTTTAGAAACCTCAGTTGTGCATTCAACCATAACTACTACCCTGAATCACATCAACCCCTCCTCTTTAGAGCAACCCCCAATAGTAGCTATCAAAAAACAACATTCCCCTATCATCAAAACCCAGCAAGCCATGAGTTCACTCCTTACTGCGTATAATGTAACACCCCAAATACATACTTTTTATTTGCCTCTCATACCTCCATTTTCAACCCCATAAATTTTGTGGTTGTAAATGAGAGTGGGATCATTGTGGTCAAAAGGAAGGATTTTCTTTTAATATCCTGTAGTCCCTCACTTATTTGCCATGAGGACTATACCTAGGGCAAGTATCATACTTTATTTTTGCAGTCCTTTGTGAACTACTTTGGACCCTTAGTTGATGGAGGTGGTGACATATATCTTGATGAGTGTTAAATGTTTATTTATTCCTAGAATGTTCAAGGACTTACTGAACCTACAAGGAGATATCTACTGGGAGATAGTTGTTAGCATTTTGTGAAGATGAATGTGTTATGCCTACAAGAGGTAAATTTTTTTAGCTTTTTATTATTTTATACTCTTCATACCATATGGCCCATATCTATGCCTTTTATCACATTCCATGAGGCATGTAGATGTAGCATGGCCACACTTCTCTCTACAAAATTGGTCTCACATGTCATTTCTTAGGGAAATGACCCATTACAAAGGGTGCTCTAGATCATTTTTGACCTTGATAAATAAATTATGGGGATGGCCAACATATACACCACTAATGATGCTATCAATAGTTCAAGACTCTAGTTGTGGCTTGTTGACTCCCTACTTGATGCTTATTGGGATATCTATGGTTATTTCAACATGGTAGAATCCCTAGAGGATAACATTGGTCACTCTCCCATGCATTGGTGTGACGATGAGAGAGAATCTTGGTTTTACATGAGAAAAAATCTTGGTATATATGACCCAAACCATGACTAGAAGTCAGTGAACCATACCTAGTTCTCTTGGTTGAATTTATGGAAAGGAGATGATCGGGAGTTAATCAAACTAGACATAGTTCTCATGGTAGACAACATTTTTTTCTATATCCCTAGTAGAGAAGCACTATCGATGAAGGTCGATGAGACCATGCTTTTATCTAACCACCAACTTATCTCTTTTCAGGGGGCTAGGAATGTTATGCCTTCTAGGCTACATTATTCTCATTTTTTTCCTAACACAACACAGCTTTTATACAAAACAACAAGAGAGTATATTCTTAGAATTTCAAATTTAGTAGCTTGGCCTCTAGGGAAAACATGATGGATTGAGTGGTGGGAGGATGCTATCACTCATACCACTACTTTCCTCAGATCATTAGGAAGTAAGTTGCCTTCTTCAAAAAATGAGAGCATGAATCTTCATACCAAGAGTATGTGTTTGCCTCCAGGGTGCTAGATAATAACCCTTTCAAGATTACTCTCTAGGATAAAGCTTCCATGTGCAAACATAAGATTAAACTCAAGGAGAATTACTAGGAAAGAGGGCCACAAATTAGGGATTGGCTCCATTGGTTGAAGGATGGTGACAAAGTTTATAAATAATTTTTTGTATGTTTACATGCTAGAAAAGACTTTGATAAGATTAAAAATACAAAATCTACGTCTGAAACTCTTACCAAACTCCCAGATGTCATAATAGCTTTTTTTAGTATTATAAGAATGTGTTTACAGTGTAACCTAACTCTCCTACTAGGGAATAAGCCTTACTCAAGTGTCTATTGGCCACACTGTGCAAGCTCTTTGAGGCTCAACACATGGCTTGTGATCACCTTATTGACATCAATGATCTTAAGGAAGTTGTCTTATCTATGGCCTCTAATAAATCCCCATGAGATGATGGTATACCTTGTGAGTTTTACCAAACCCTTTTGGATATTTTTGGCCCAGATATACACAAATTTTATCTTGAAGTCATGATGAAGGGGTCACTTAGACCCACCATCAATAAAGGAAATATTAATATTATCCCAAAAGAAGGAGATCCTAAACTTATCATGGGCTGCAAGCTGATCACCCTATTGAATGTATCTTACAAGATCATTGCCAAAGCACTGGCTCTCAAAATAAGACATCTTCTTCCACTGATCATTAGAAGTGAGATGACAAGGTTCATCAAGAACCACTTTATCTTGGTTAATATCATTATAGTTTGGGAAGGCATGGAGTGGGCCCAGGCCTCCAACCAGAAATAGCTATTCATCAAGATTGATTTTGAGAAAGCTTGTGGAAAAATTAAGTGGCCTTTTATTCTTTCTATGCTCCATGCTATTGGATTTGGCCCCTAATTTATTCAATCTATTTGAATTATATTCAAATATGTCATTAATGGGACTCATTATCAATATTTTGAGCTCCAATACTCTATCAGGTAGGGATGCCCTTTTTCTCTAGCTCTTTATGTTATTGTGGTAAAAGGTTTCAGCGATCTTTCAACATACTTCACCTCTAGGAATTTAATTAAAGGGATCACCTTGCCCAATACCTCATAGCAGTTGGTTAATGGGTATTTTGTGGATGATTCTTTTTTTACTCTTTTAGAGGATGAAGCCTTAGTATAGAATGCTTTGTTTTTCCTATACACCTTTTGTCTAGCTTTGGGTTCATCCATTAAATGGAGGAAAACCAAATGTTACAGACAGTCCATATCCCCTAGATCAAACTGGCTTATTGATTACCACTAGAGTTGGATTACCTATGGTGAGAAATTCAAGTTTTTAGGCATTCCCTTTTCCTTTCAAGCCTCCCTAGTTGAGCTTTGGAATTATGACATTCAAAGGGTGGAAAATAAGGCTAGCTATTGGGTTAATAAATCTCTATCCATGGTGAGCAACTTCTAAATCTATTATAAGGTCTTGATATCCACCCATGTTTACTATTCTACATGTTGGGCATCATCTAAAGTGTCTTATGCTACACTGGAGAATCTTCTTCAAGATTTTTTGTGGGCCAAGGCTAATGGAAATAATGGTTTTCATTGGGTAGCTTGGGATTTGTGTTGTCGATGAGAAGCTGGGGGACTTAGCCTCATTGATGTTAGGATTCAAGGGTTTGATCTCACTAACAAATGGGTTATTCATTGTTACAAAGGGAACAAGGGATGGAAAATCCTATTCTGGTATTGTATTACACAAGTGGTTCCTCTTGGGAGACAATCTTGGAAAGGGCTAAAATTATAGACCATTCTTATTACATCGGTCAATGTGAAAATTTAGGAACTTTTATTGTTAAAATCATCTAGAAATTTGGGAGATACTCAAACCCTTGCTAGTTTGGAAAGTGGAGGAATTTAGGCTATGGATTTTTATAAATTCAAAATCCCTTTGGTGGTCTCCTTCAATCGATTTCTATAATGCCCCTTTTGCCTAGGTTCCCTGGATTAAGTGCCTTTGGCTCTTTAGATGTGGGATCAAGACTATTTGGGAGTTATTTTATCATTAGACTAAGGATTGGATTCTTTGGGCCCAGCTTAAAAGGAAATTCAATTTTCTCAACAGTGATGTTGAGTCCATTAAGGAAATTTACTAAGACATTTCAAACACTCTAATCCACAAAATTGGTATCTCCACTGGAGCTTCATGGTTAAGGGACAAGAATTGGCATACAACCACCCCTTTCAAAAACTACACTTCTAGCTTGGGTATCAAATTCTAATTCCTAAAAGTCTTCCCTTGGAAAATTTGAACAAGGTTTGGAATATCAAATCTCACCATGTTGTGTGGGATAGAATATTTGTCAAGTTATGGTGTTTGTCATATCATGGACTCCTTCTAGAAATATGACTCAAGCATCTTAGGTCTGTCAATCCCTTGTGACTAGCTTACAAGCATCTTGAATTAGTTAAGCATGTGTTCTAGTTTTTCTCATATGCCCAATCTGCTTGGAAGTGGATTCACTCATTTTTCTAACCCTTTCACCCTAAGCCTTTCACCTGTAAAATTGCTCTCCTAGAGGACTCGACCATTTTGCCTACAAAATGAAACAATTTTTGGATTATTCTTCATGCTGATATTATTTTTTGTATATGAAAAGATAGAAATAATGCTATCTTTAACAAGTAGCATTTAGTTAGAAATTTATCTATTATTAATAAAGTTACTATTATCTCTAATTTATCTCTTTAGATCCTTGACCAGACTTATAAAATCTAGAAGGAGTTATCCCATCCTTAGTCTTTGATGGAGTATTGGGCATGTGCCCTTTGTGTTGTTATTCAGGTGCCTCCCTCGTCTGCTTCTTTCCATGTTTTATCTTTGACATCTATGTTCAAATCAAGGAGGTGGTAGTCTAGATGCCAAAGAAGGCACTCATCCCCATGTGATCCCAAAAGGTCTCCATTGAGGAGGAGATTAAAATGCGGTGCTAGCCTAAAAATTCATCATCATTAGGATGGATAGGAACCACAAACTGAGCCACAAATAAGTGGAATGGGGGATCCCCTATCAGAGACCAGCATGATGGATGGGATACCTTGATTTCTCTACCAAACAAGTTCCCAAGGCTAGCTTTGTCCTTTTATCTACACAGGTCTATTAAAGAATTAAGGAATGATAATGATGTTAATATTGGTGGTTGGGAGCCCTTTAATGACTCTAAGGATCCACCTGCTAATGTGGGGTGGGGAGGAAAGCTTGATAACCCCCCACCTCTATTTTTGTGGGGGTGGCTTAATTACGTCTTTTATTTGCCTTTTTTGCTTGGTAGCATTTATTAGCTCTGTTTATACTTTTCCAATGATCATTTGGCACGGCTTGGCACTATAGGTGTGACATTTCTAGCCTCATTTTGGTATGATTAGTTGTAATTTTTAGTGACATAATATAATTGCTTTTCAATCAAAAAAATAAATTTAGTATTGATAATATATTAAATTTTTTTAATATTATAATAATTGATAGTACATTTATTTATATTTTTTTAATATTATAGTTATGAGAAGTGCTCAATCCAAAGTATAATAAAAGATAGGAAAAACAACACCCCCAACTTTATTTTGAATATCTCTTGAAGCTTTTCCTTCGTCCAACTACCCCCTTTTGCTGACATTCTCTCTTTGTAAAGGAAAGACTTGCTCACATCCACTGTTGCACTGGATGACAAATAAAAGATAGCGAGAATTCCCCTATTAGATAGGGGAGCATATAAACCTTCATTTCAAGAGATAAAATGGAGGGCAAAAATAATAATTAGAGATTGATAAAATATAAATGTCGTATTAAATTACACTGCATCATGGGAATAAAATATATTTAATAATATAATTTAATGTTCATCCGTTTATAGATAAAACATAATTTATAAATTCTCCTTTTCTTATAATTATAATTTTTAAATCAAACTTTATGGATGAAAAACAATTGTTTAAATGTTGGTTGGTAGGCATTGATAATGTTTAAAATTTATTTTTTATTTTAATAAATAAATTATGGATAAATCATAATCTTTATAAAAAAAAATAACTTTCTATTTTAAATAAAAATCATAATTTTGAGTACAAAGTATTTATTTTATTTTAAAATAAAAGTTTGATGAATAAATTGTAATCTTTAACACAAGTCAAAAGTACATGTCATTCAAAGTTAATAATTTGTGATACTTGACCTTATACTATGTATATGATTTAATACATATTGAAAACATGAATTTGCTATAAAATCTCCATCACTATATTGACAACTCAATTTTTTGCACATCTTACTATCATTACATTCCAATAAAATGTTAAATTTTTAATGAAATAATTCTCTTGTTTTCTTCATGCCTAAACATTTTACATAGTGCATACATACAATTTATTTGCTAACACAATTTGAATACAAAGCTAACAATTAGCAATGACAATTTTTCTTTCCTATGTCAATTTATAATATTACAATTCAAACATATACATGATATTTCATATATCACGCATTGTATTAGGGTTGATAACTATAACATTATGTACATTAAAAATTTTAATATATTTGATACAACAAAAATAGAGACTAGTAAATAGTTAAATAAATATTAGTGTCTGTCGACCTTTCATATGTGCCTATGAATGTAATTAATAGTATTGGATATATGTTATCTTGATAGTTAGATTTCTAACTTTTGAACCTATAATGTAAGGGTGAAAAATAAAGTTTACATTGATCATTATTTTTAAAGGGGATGCATTTCAACACAATGGATTTTTAGTTAATTAATCATGATTTAAATTCACAACCAAGGCTATAAGGATTCCTTAAGGACTAATAACCATATATACATAGATACATACATAAATACATGAATTTCATATATTTCATGTCAACCATAAAATAAGTGAATAATAATTTTATACTCAAAATAATCCATTTTGATACACCTATATTAAACTATCTACAAATTAAATAAATTTATATATCAAAACATTTGTATTTACATACATTTTTTGCTCCGTTTCACTCTATTATACTCTCTCTTTTTTTCAAAAAACTAACATATTGAGCCATGATAATATGACATTCGATGTTAAATACAATTACCATTTCAAAAACTTATTACCTATTAATTATTTATGATTCATTTTGTCTTTCTTCACCTTTCCAAGTTGTGCAATGTATGCCTTAATGGCATGATGTCATTTTTAGGTATTTTAAGTGTCTTTTCAACCAATCCTATTTTTGACTCGCATGCCCAAATTATGATATTCATATCAATGTTTTTTGTTCATTCCTCTAATTCTTTCCACTATTGAGTTGGAGATAATTTTTTTTGATACAAATCCTTTTGTACTCTTAATTTCCCAACATGTCTCCACCATTTAATTGTCACCATTTGAGATTAAAAGTAAACATCCCCTTTAACCCTGCCCACCCATATTAGAATTTTTTTTGAATTTTTTTTGAATTTAGATGCATGATATGGAAATGTACCTTAAACACATCCACCATTGGATTCAATTCTTTTTTAGGTCTTTGACAAGAATGTTGCACATAAATATTGTTATTAATTAAGATATCTTGGTTAAAATAATCATCCATGAATGAAGGGATATATCCCACTATATGGTTGTTGATATTCAAATTCCTCTTTGTTTTTTGGGAAAAAATAATTGATTGGATTATTTATACAAGTGAAAAGGGGTATATTTAAAGTATGCAAGACATTTTTCCATTAACTTATCTTTGGAAGCCAAAATTCTTCACCTCCATTTATAAAACTTTTTCCTTAATATGAAATATATGCATTTATTCCATTTTTCAAGTCTTCCATTTATTTTATTTCCTTGAAGGGTGATACTGGAGGCTACCCTCTATACAATTTTAGATTTTGATTAGGGAATGTTTTCCATATTTTTAAAGGACTAAACCACTATAAATCCTTGATTGTTGATTTATATTCCATCTTAGGTAAGAGTTCCACAACATGAATCTTAAAGTGTTTATGTTTATTGATACCCACTATCATGTTATTCGCATTCAATAATTTTGATTCCAAAACTGACATAAATACATAAATAGTTTAATTCCTCCTGACATGTTATGCAAGTGTCCATGATTTGAGGTAAAGATGATGTTTCCATTTTACATAACACAACTAATAATATCCCAAATATTCCATATATATCCTCCTGTGTGTGTCCCACTAGAAGGAAGGTCACATACATAATATTTAAAACTAATTGTGCTATCTCATATATGCAAATACAAAAATGGTATAATTTTTTTTTCACTTGAAGAACTATACAATTACAAGCAAAGGACTCGTGACTATTTTAGTAAAGAAGTACCAGTGTTATCAATATTTTTTAATTCAGAATACGTAATTTTTTCCTTGTACCCCTTATAATTTTCATACAAATAATTATACTTGACTTGGATGATGACATAAATGAACTTACAAATCCATTTTTACATCAAACATAATTGTTTGTAGCATCTCTTCTCAATGCATTAAGGAAGGTAGAATAAATAAAAAGCTATGTAGACAATAGTAATTGTAGCATCCCATCTATAATAAATTGGATAAATATTAGTATCTCACCCATAAATGAAAGAAAAATAGGGGTATTTTTTATATGGCATTCTTTTTCATTATCCAACACGAGTTACCATGTTCAAACAATCTAACTATAAAAAATTCCAACTCACAAGTATGATATGCACTTAATTTTGTATCAAGATAAATGTTTTCAAATCCATCCACACGTATATTACTTATTATTAAACCTTAAAATCAAATTTTAAATTTTTTTGTTCAATTATACTTTAACATTCTTGAACTGTAATAACAACATAGTGATATAGCAATGCATAAAGAACCTTTCACATGAGCCTGAAACAAGAAAACACATATATGAGTGGGAAACCCTAAAGGGGAATAAAACCCACTACAATATTTGAAAATTAACTAATATCATATGAAATAAAATACCAAATTTAGTTAACCACCAACTCAAATTGGAGCATCAACACCAATAAAGTTAAGCACCCACTTGACTAAGCTTTAGCAAGCATCTACTTGTAAGGAAACAACAACTCCCTCAGTGATTCAACACCAACTAATCCACCTCATGAATTTTTATCACATTCATACCTATGCTCTTGTATAATGGTCTATAACTCATTATAATACCTCCTTCTCAACCATGCAATATTTTATTCACTTTTTTTCATATATTCAAATACGCCTAAATTGCCTTGTATATATACTAGTCTCATGGTCACACACAACTTGGTCAACCACACACCTTCAAACTCTTATGCTAGACAATAAATAGGTATTAGGACATCTTATGAACATGTTTAAATCACAATTTTAACCCTTTTTGGTCTTCCACAACTCAGTCATTACTTCTCCTTTAGGTCTCATGGAGACCTAATTGCATTAGGTTTGTCCTGTTAGCCCTAAAACTTGATATTTTTTGGCCTAGATGTCCTTATCTAACAATATAAAACCATTTAATCACATATCCAATGAAATATAATGACCTCATATATTATTTATTATACCTATATCCTTTGTTCATACCATGAAATATCCTTTAGGATAAACTACCCTATTAGGCATGTGACCTCAAAAGTCTGTCTTACAATATTGAAGCTTAAACACCCTTAAACTACTAAAATATGAAAAATAAAACAAGTATACATATTATAAATTACCTCCAGGTCATCACCAAATTCTTGGAACACCTTCACTGATGAGATAAAGGCTCAAAAACATCTTTGCAACTCACTTATTCATAACTGCCAATTCACGTAAAAAAATAGTCATGATGAATTAGACCTCCAATGATTGTGTAAACACTTATCATGACTATTTATGCATAAAAAGTGTTTTATTATATCTCTATATCATTTTTAGATAGAAAATTTGTGTCTTCTATTGTCAAATATTGGTCTTGCTTACCAATTTTTTGAACTTATATCTCGAAGTCCTATATGAACCAAACATGTCATTTTGTGAGAAACTTTTTTACCACATACACTAACCTAAAAATATTATACAAAGAATGATAATTAATTAAAATTCATAAATAAATTCTTCATTTACTTTATTTCATCAATATATTATTCACAAACCATCAATTCTATCTCTTCAACTTTGCTTGGGTTTTACACTATTCACACCATTAGGTCTATCTATGACTAGCTTACTTGGATGACCAATTTAGAAGAATTTAAGGATAAAATATATCTATAAATCATCATGGACATGTAAAATGAGTCTTTATCTTCTTCTACCATCTATTTTCTTTTCTTGACTAATTCAACTTTTGAGAACTACAATAACTTCTTGACAAATAGGTTTGCATGTACATATAATCTCTCTCATTTGACTAACCACCACATAGAGGTACCTATAAGATTTAACTACATTATCCAATAGCCTATCTAATTGTTTGAATCCATATTGAGGTATTTTTAATAAAATCTTTCATATAATGTCCTTATTAGGGTTTTAGGGAGGTTTAACACATGTTTTGGTGTTAACGATTATTTATAAAGGACTTAAACATGAAGTGAAAACTAATTATTAGAGATATTATCTATGACCCTTCTCCATCTCTCCTTAACAACTCAAAAGCCCATGTAGAGGTTACATGTGCCAATGACTACTTGAAGTGCTTCACGAGCTTGAGACCTCATTTTGTGAGCTTGAGAAGGCCTAAAATAGTGATTCATTCACTTTTCCTTAAAACCATGACCTCAAACTTTGTGATCATACCTAAAGTAACTCATCTAACCTCTATTCATGCTCTCATTTGCATACTTGCCTTAGAATATGATCTTCATACCTCATTATGCTAGGAAGGGTTTAGAAGTGGTCTAGATGTAGACTTAGACTAAAGGTCTTACCCATATAAGCTCAACCTAAAAATATCATGAATGATTTTATACCTTACTCACATACTCAAAAAATTCCATAAAACCTTTAAATTCATGTGTTCATTCATTTCACCATGCACATACTTCTTCATGTCATGACTATGCTTCTTATGAACTTGACATCAATGACCTATACCTTCCATGTTGATAATGATATCAATCAAGTATAAATAAGACATTAGTTGCCTTCAAATTCTCTCTTTCTCTTTCTATAACGGAAACACTCTCTTATGATAACATTCTTCCATGCACCTTGTCACATCACACACTGCCAACTATCTTTAATCACCTTAGACATCAACCTTCACATGATGCACATTTGACATCAATAATAATACTCAAAACTTTATTGTTGATTTATATTACATCTTAGGTATGTTGTCCACAACATGAAACTTAAAGTGTTTATGTTTATTAATACCCACTATTATGTGATTCTAATCCAATATTTTTGGTTCCAAAAATGACTTAAATTTGTAAACCTCCTTAACAAGATGTGGATTAAATGTACTTGACTCCTCCTAACATGTTATGTAATTGTACATGATCTTAGGTAAAGAAAATGTTTCCATTTTACATAACACAACCAATAATTTCCCAAATGTTCCATCTATATCCTCAAGTGTGAGTCCCAATGGAAGGAAGCTCACATACATAATATTGAAAACCCATTATATTATCAAATAGATGCAAATACAAAAAAGTTTCAATTTTTTTATCACTTGAAGCATTATACAATTTCAAACAAAGGAATAATGGCTATTTTATGAAATAAGTACATGTGTTATCAACATTTTTTATCTATAATACGTAGAATACATAATTTTTTCCTTGTACCCATTGTAATTTTCATACAAAACATTTCTACCTGACTTGGATGAAGACAAAATTGAACTTATTAATCCATTTGTTTATCAAATATAATTACTTGTAGCATCTCTTCTCAATGCATTAATAAAGGTAGAATAAATTACAAGTTATGTAGATAATAGTAATGTTAAGCTCCCATCTTTAATCAACTATACAAAGATTTGTAGCTGACCCATGAATGACAAAACATAGAGGTCTTTTTTAAATGGCATTCCTTTTCATTTTTCAACACGAGTTACCATGTTCAAACAATTTAACTATAGGAAATTCCAACTACATAAGTATGATATGCACTTAATTTGGTATCAATAAAAATCAGATCCATCCACGCTTATATTAATTATTATTGAACCTAATGATATGTCACTAGAGCCAATAAAAATCTACAGGATTTGTAAACAAAATTGAGGGTAGTTTACTAACCATAATTTAAGACATGCGCTAACACCTAACACACTTTACTCAATCAAGTTTTGAAGATCAACTAATTTATTTGGATAAGGTCTTCGATGCCACATTTATTTTGGTCTAAGTAAATAAATGAACTAACATATATGATTACACATTTGAGATGCTTGAAAGCAATTTTCCCCTTGAGTGTAACTAAAATTAAGTGGCTAGATCTACATAAAACAATGTCAAGGTCACCTACAACACTCCCAAGCAAAAAATGTCATTGAAGGAATCAAAATTTAATTGTAAACCTACATCTTGCGCCTTTATAAATGGATAAAATATTTTTAATATTATGTGAAAAAATTAAGGGAAAAGATCTTCATAATAAGGACTAGTGATATACGTTTTGATATTCAAACTATCTTTTCATAGTCTATTTACACACATTAAACCCCTAGACAATTATAATTCATTCCCTATTATTTTAAATATATATGAATGGAAAGACAAATGATCAACATATATCCATGTATTTCTATGGTTAAAAATTTTTCCATTCATGGACACATTAAATTATAAAAAAAACTCTTGAAGTAAATATTACAAGGGAATTCTTTGATTACTATGTAACAACATGGAATGTATGCAAAACTAAAAAAAACAATAATAATATCTACCATTCCAAACTTTAAAATCCATGCTTGCTTGCCAAAAATGAAATAATAATGTTTTATTCTAAAAAGTATTTTGAGGAACTTGTAAAATAGGTTTAACATCACAAAAATGTAGCGAGTCTACATTTTTACAAAAAATGGGCATTACTCTTCAATAAAGATATAAACCCAAGTGGCCTTTAAAAACTATTTAAAACATGTTCATTATTAATGAAGTGAATCAAAATTGCATTCCATCCCTAATAATGAAAGAGTAAATATCCACAACACATTCACATTTTTAATATGGTGTGAAAATGTTGATTTCTAACTAGTTGTCTCTCGCTACACTATGTTCAAATATATAGTAAAGCGTGAAAAAAAACTACAAAAATATGAAAGATGCCAGTATATGTTGAATATAATATCAACAAAAATGATAATGGAAATTCTCACATGATTGTGTATAATAATTCACTCACAATTTCTTTTCTAACCATGATATAAGTGCATATGAGACATGACACATGCTGGAAAATATCCATCTAATAATTTTTTGTTTAACATTTATTAGCCTATCTATAAGAAAAAAAATATTCAAATTTATTATTTAAAGGACAACCAAAGCAAGCCTAATAATTTCCTTCATTACACACACACACACACACACACACACACACACACACACACACACACACACACACACACACACACACACACACACAACCCTTATTCGTAAACACATTCCACTCATTGAGGCTACATGAACATGGTCTTTAAACAATTAAGAGAAAAGCTACTTAGTTGGGAGAGTGAAAGTTTCAATCAATCTTTCACATATTGCTTTAATTTTATTTTAATACTCCTATTGAGTCAACACCATCTGAAAAAAACTGTTAGGTTGAGCTTTTAATGTACAAACTATTATGTAACATTTCAGTTGACATTGGTTTAACTAGACATGACATTGTTAAACATTGATAAAAAAAATCATAACATCATAATCTGATGAAAGTGTTGAAGTATGTAATGATGATAGGTACATGCATGAAGATGCACAAATGGAAATAATATTGTGTGAATGGGAATGCTTGTCTCACATATAACCAAAAAAAACTACTAAAATAACTAACATAGACATGCTTGGATTCCACGGCTTAAATAAAACCCATAATTGTAACTATACTTAGGTGTAAATAAACCTAAAAACAACTCAATTTATATATTCACATTAAAAAATCACCCAAATTATATATAATGACTCCTTAAGCTGTCCACTACTAAATGACTTATCATATAAATAACAAGCTAATTTCTAAATTGTTGTAGACCATCCCAAAAATAATAGGCTTTATCACTCAAGATGAATATTCAAGGAACAATAGGTACAATGTAATTTTACATGGTTTGCAGCATCAAAAATGTACTAAATGGGATTGAAGTCAATAAAATGTTATCCCTTAATTATACTAGTTCTAACAGGTGTAGCAAATCATTAAACATAAATGCATCAATTATATGTTCAAGTTTTCACATTCCTATCCAAGAAATGAAGACACTTAAGGGAAAAGCATTGAAAATATTCCAAGAATAAATAAGATACATTGAGTATGTCTTCATTGATGAAATGAGTATCATAGACTCAAATATGGTCAACAATATAAATATTTGATTGTGTGATGTATTCCCTCAAAATAAAAACTGAAAAAATTGTGATTGCTCAATTATACTTGTAAAGGAGGGTCGGGAGACATATCTCAACTTATACCCATATATGGCATAACTATGTAAGTGAGGAATTCATTTAGTCATGCATTGTGGCAAACATTTGACACTATTATAACAATAGACAAATTTATATCAATAAGGATTCACCAGACAATAGCGATACTCTCAGTGCAATAAACCTTACCTCAGTCACCCACAATGATCCATAGATATACCATTAACTGGCATGAATGCTCAGAAAATGCTAAATAAATCGTTTTCCTCTCATTTTTATATGTATGTTGAATATAATTAATAATATTATATGTTTTAAATGTAATTCAACGGTCTCTCAAAATATTTTTTTATTAATTTTTATATCAATTAAATAAACAAACTATATATTATCAAACATGCTAGTACTGATCAAGCTCTATCATTTAGGACCATCTCAGGAAAACAAACATGCCAATACTGATCAGAGCATCCCTTCAGCAAGGATATCCATAATATTATCAAACGCAGGATCTCCCAAACCCACGCCCACAAGCAGGACCAAATTAGAGGAAAGAAACTTATAATCCCAGAGGAAAAAAAGCACACCTGATCACTCTCCAAAGAATATTAGTCGATCCATGTAACTAGCAGAAGAAGCCATCACGTAGGAAGCACACCAGAGACGAGCCCACCTGCAAATTTGAAATTCTTACCATTCACTCCTCCGCTCCATTTCATTCGACTAAATTTAAATGTTTATTATATATGTTACTATTATTATCTATAATTATTTATTATAATCTCTCTCACACATATATATGATTGTTATTTTTATTTATTATATTATTATACATGCTATATTGTTTTTTTATTTTATATATATATATATATATATAAATATTAAAAAAACAATATAGCATTATAACAAAATTATTTGTGTATTAATATAATATTTCTTGTTATTGGATATTTAAATTTATTTTAAAATAACATACAATTTTTCAATAAGAAGTTAAAAAAAATTTAATGCTCAAAAGTTTGTTTTGTTGATTACATTAAAAATGATAAATTTATATATAAAGTGAAGATCCATTCTGGATTAAGAGAAGATTAAAAATGAGTTTTTCAAACCTTATAAATGTAATAATGAAATTTAATCTAGATCAAACACATTTAAAATTTTATAAAATTGTTATTTCTTTTTATCATTAAGGATTCTAAGAATATTTTATAAATACAACTAACATTTTAATAAAGTTAAATTGTTCATGTAAATGCATGTCATAAATTATCTATCTTTTAAAAAAAATGATCTAATTTTTATTTAATTTAGATTGAATATAACACATAATTATAACTGCTAGAATTTTTAAAAGTTTTTTTAAGTTTTCTTTTATAAATTTTAAACGTTTTTAAAAAATAATTGTAAGATTTTTTTAGATTTTAAAGATCTTTTTAATTTTAATTTTATTTTATAATTAATTATTGGAAAAAATTATAAAATTAATTCATGCTTCTTCAAAACTTCTTAACTTAATTTTATAAATTTATGCAATAAATACTCTCTCTCTCACACACACACACACAAACACACACACACACACACACACACACACACACACACACACACACACACACACACACACACACACACACACATGCATGCACGCACGCATATATATATAACCAAAATCTAATTGATGTATAATTTATAAATTGTATAGAAAATACCTTAAACCTTATCAATTTCAAAACAAAAGTAAAAACATTAAATTTTAGTAACAATTTATAACTTATTAAAACAAAAATTTTAATAAATAATTTTTCTTTTAAACAAATTTTATATTTTCTATAAATTATTAATGTAACAAAAAAATTGTATGATAAAAAAATAAACCTTAAAATATAAATAAATCTCTAATATAAATATTAATTTACTTTTCTTTGTTTTTATTTTTATTTCTATTTTATTAATAATTAGTGGTTTATTATTATTTCTATTTTTATTTTATATATAATTAGTGGTTAATTGATTCATAATATCTTTTTATTTATAAAATATTATCAAAATAAAAATAATATAAAAATAAATAAAATCAAAATTTTAAGTTACTAATTTTTTCATTTTTTTAAATTATTATTATAATTCTATAATTTTTTCTAGATAAATTGTACCGTCCATCAACAAATAATTTCAAAATATTATAATATTTAGGGAGATGTATCATTTTAGAAAGGGTAAATTGAACTATTCGTCAAACTTTGGTATCTAGGATTTGATTCATCAACAGAAAAACTTTATTTTGTCTTACTTATGGGTAAGATAGCAAATCTTCCATTAGTAAGTTAGTTAGTTTACAGTAACCCTTTGAATAATTGGAATTTATAATCACATCATACGTAGAGGCAAGTGTCAATAATCATCAATCATTTTTTATACGGTAGGTTATTACGTGCATTTAACATGAAAATTATTAAGTCAGATGTCTATACAGTGGGTGACGTTTATAGATTTATTACGTGTATATATGAATAAATATTTTATGGAATGGTTTTTTTTGAGTTTAATAAATTTATTTTAATGTAATGGGAAGAGGTCTATTTGTCTAAACACAAAGGTGGAGTTAGAATCATAAATTTGTTCAAGATGAATGAAGCTTAAGAGAAAACATTATATGGGTAACATATCAAGGTAAAGATAACACTTAGAGCATCTTACTCTAAAAAGAGTATTTTGATAATGTACATGATCTTGCTTGCATTTTTACTATAGTGCATTAGATATGAGTCTCATGTTTGGAATTTTCTTTAGAAATATAAAGGCCTTATCTCTACCTTTTTCTATGGGGATATTAAAAATGATAGATCAATTAACTTATAAAAGGATGTTTGGTGTAGTTTGGGTCCTCTCTACAATTATCCTTCCTTCAACATTTTAGAGGAATAATTTTCAAACACATGGGGATCTAGTTTGTAATTACTGCATTAAAACCTAAAGTGTATGGTGCCCTTAGAGAAGATGGTAAAATCCAAGTCTTTTTTTGGCTAACCATTCCTATGATCTATTTCTTTCAAACTCTTCATGAACTCCAACCATATCAGTAGCTTAGAGGAGATTGATGGCTTCAAATGAAATGGAGATCCTTCCAATAAATTTTTGGTGAAACAAAGATATAATGAATTAATCTCTCATATTAACACAACAATATGGCATGTGGTAAAAGCATGAATATATTGATGACTTACTAAAGCTAACATAAATTTGTGATTTATCATTAAAAAAATATTTTTTGAGACATATTTTAAAGGATTCATTTTCAAGGGCCCTCTTGTGCATCTTTTGTAAGAATAATTATAAAACCCTGAACTACATCGTCTTTCATTACAATTTTTAATGGAAAGTTTGACCTTGGTTCTTTAAGAAAACAAACAAATTTTGAATAGCAACAAATTATATTCATGACATTTTGATTAACTAGATAGAAGAGGGAGGGGATCAAGTATTTAGGCTATAGCCCTATCTCTAATCATTTGAAGCTTATGGAAAGAAACAAACAATAGAGTCTTTAGGAACTCATCCCAATTTTTGTCATAAAGAGGCCACATACATTTTAATCTTCTCCTCAAAATATATTAAGTTTGGTTCATTGAAATTAATCAAAAAATATATTTTTGACTACATATACAAATATGTAGTGCATCTACATTTTTTTTATTTTTAAAAAAATCATTAAGTATTTTTTAGGATTTCTTTTTTAATATTTTTTGGGTTGGCTAGTGGGACATAGTATCAGGGTAAATCTCTCTATGGATAAATACTTACTCTTAAAATTGAGGTGCTCCTTCAAGTAGTTTTTAAAGTTAGATTTCGACCTCCAAAAAATGAAATCGCTAGAGAGGAATATCGTATTTTCTTAAAATAAAATTTATTGAAAAAAAAACTTCAACCTCCTTCCTCAAATTAACAAAATGTTAATGGATTATTAGGAGTCTTGAGTGAAAATTATGTCAAGCTAAAGTTTGACAAGGCACCCAAAAGTAAGCCAAGTATTTCTAGAGGTGGAGGCATCTTCAAGGATAATATGGGACAAGTGCCATCTTATTATGCCTTCAACATTCCTTGGTCTTTTAATAATTTAGCTGAAGCACTAGGTCTTCTTAGAGGACTGAGAACTACTTTTGAATCTAATTTTAAAAAAATATTTGTAGAAAGTGACTCTCTTTTAATTAACAACATTATTAAATCAATAACATCATACTAGTAAGAACTCAATTTAATTAATCAAGATATCTTTTTTTTTTTTTTTTTTTTTTTGTTTTTGAGGATATTTTTTTTTTCAACAACTATTATGAGATCAACTTTCTAGCATATTTCTTGGATAAATTTAGATCTCTTCACCTTTCTAATAATAAATATTAGCATTGCGAAGGCCCTCTCTTTAAAAAGAATGTAAAGAACATATTATAAAATATTTGACTCATTTACAACCTCCCATTGAATCATATAGTCATCCAAGGAATCAATGTTTTAGTTTTCAAAGAGTTTATTGTAGTCTCAAGTTTTCCTTCCTATTTTGGAGTTTTGGATTAATTGTATTTGTGGCGCTTAGAAAAGTCATGGATTCTGTCTTGAGTTCAAACATTGTTGAATTTTTTTAATTATTGGTCTTGGTTTAATGCTTGAAAGATATTCTGGAAGTTGGTGGCTAAACCTTTTAGTGGTGGCATTTTCTTGCACTGAATTATTCTATGATAGTGCTTTCTTCTTACACTCATGTACTACTATGAGTTGTAATTTCTATTATTAATTTGTGGTTTTCTTTGTGAAGTTTGTGGGTTTCCATTTTTTGATCTTCTATTTTATAACTAATTAAATGACTTTGTGAATATTTGACATTTTGCTTTTTTTCTATATCTTTCTTTCTTTTCAAAATATATTTTATCTTTTTTATAAAATTAATCTACTCACAAATTTTTTTATACTATGAAATAAAGGCCTATTTTTCATTATTATTTTTTATCAAAAACTTTTTGTTTCCATTATACATATTTTGAAGAATGTTTATAATAACCCATCATAGTTTGGGGTTGATTTGGGGGATTTACTAATATAATTTATTATTTCTATTTCTTAGTAAATTTATTTGAAGCCAGAAAATATATTTGTTTGGTATACATGTTTGATAAGTGTAATAGAGTAAATTGTCAACAATTATGTGTGATCTTAAATTTGATATTCATTTAATTATTAGGAATTTTAGTTTTACATGAAAAACTTTTATTTAAACAAGATTTTTTTCATATATTTTTGATAATAATCATAAAGGTATTTGTTAGTAAGGTAAAGAAATGGTGAATTTAATTCACCATTTTGAAAATTTCACCCTCTAACATCATTCCCATCAAAACCTAAACTTAATGATCATATTTATGTTTTCTAGATGTAAAATATAATTTATTTATTTAAAAGACTCTATTAAGTACAATGTAAACTTTTAGATAGATGATCAAAAATTCAAAATGATATAATATTTAAATTATACTAATATTTGATGATAATGTTAATAGATAACCATCATTAAAAAAATTAATGATAAAGAGGGTTGATTGTCAAGTTTTGATAGTGATTCTCATTGACAAAACTTTTAGTTAGTGGAATGCCTAATAAATTACTGTTGTAGTTTAGATGTAGTGAATTATTAGACACTACAGTCACCAAAAAAATTGTCGATAAAATAGAGACTAAAAAGTAAGAGACTCAAAGTAATTAATTATATTTATTATTCCTCTCCATTACTAATAAATATTGGTGAATTTAAATATACATAAATCCCCTTAATTTATAATTATTATAAATAATATAAAAAATAATAATATTTAAATAATTATTATTTATAAAAATCATTTAAATAATGATTACATATATACATGAATAAATATTCTCAAAATAAAAATAAAAATAAAAATCAATATCTAATTAAAATTTTCAACTTAACATTTAATATGTATTACATATTAAGTGCCGTCAACTGCCTCTATAGGAAAACATAAGTCATTTGAGTGCCCATTTTAATCACCCTACTTGATTGCATTATTTTTTGTCTTAAGACCATCCTTAATATTACATTATGTAGAGTTTAAAACCTAACACTTAACAAACTGAAGGAAGGAAATAATGAAAAGACCATTCAGAGGTGGACAATGTAGTGAAATTCAGGCTTACTCGTTACCAAAATTATTCAATTGGTTGTAATTTTAGAAAGAAACAAGCTAAAACCTTTAACGTTAGCAGCCAGTTGAAACAACCATTTTTTTCAAGCTGTTACTTGAGAGCCAAGTGATTTTATAATTTGAATGAGAGAGTGAGTATAAGAGGAAGAGTAGACATGTTTTTCTTGTCGTATGCGTGGCTTTTGATTATCCAGTCCAACGTGGTTTTAGAATAACAAGGCAATGATTGCAATTATAACAACTTGTACGAATGGAAAATCTCTCTCTTTCTTGGGGCACAAGCATAGGCCTGATACTAATTCATTTTAAAAATTTGTATCCGTCATTGGCATTCCTATATCAATCTTTAATCCCAAAGACTACCCTTCCGCTGAGATTTGAATATTAGGCATTTTTCTTCACAGGTTGAGGTCACGATTAATCTTCCCCCTCTGATGACAGCCTGATTTGTGCTCTTGTGGGTGACTTATCATTTTGTGCAAAGATCCAGAAGTGTTATACAGAGATCAAGATGTCTGCTGTAACAAAACCTGACACCAAAACTTAAGGGGTCAGTGAATCCGCACATCAGGACCACATTAGCATCTTATAAATTAAGAACATGATGTTTTTACAATCAATTATATCAAATATAAAGTTTTAAGAAAAAAACCTCTGTACAAAATTTGAATTTTATGTTGCCGATTTTTTCCTCATTCTGATAGATCACAGACTATCAGGCCTGGAAACATATGACTAGCGTAGAATTACTTTAAAATGATGTGTATCTAAGGGATACCTGTAAAATGATCTTCATAGGGTTTAGTGAAAACTTTCGGAAAATCTTATTGAATGCTTATCAAATTACGGCCATTTTAAATATTTTTTGGAGTTAATTGACGGAATTTTGAAACTGAATTTGCAGGGTTCGTCATTGATTTTGTCTGGTACTCGAGACAACTTTACCAGAGATGGTGTGCTGAGAAGTATGCAAATGGCAAGCATCATAATTTGTTCAACCCTGTGCCGTTGATAATGCTAATTTTGCTGCTATTTTAGCTGGTGACCAAAATCAGATGTAATTAAAGGTACTGAAATTGTGAACACGAAGAAATATTTAACAGCTTTCTGTTAATTGAGGGAGGTGAATAAATTGTGATGCAGAATAATGCATTATAATGCATCTCTTGTGATCTTCAGCAGTTACAAAGTCTTATTATGCCTAAACAAAATAAAAGATTTTGTTTGTCTCTAGGTTTTCTACCGTCTTTGTTTTTCTAAATATTATGCATCTTAACAATATTTATTGCGGGTGTATAATTAGAGCTAATCCCTACAATGAGAAAACAACCCTCTTATAACAACCACGAGGTCAGAAACTTCATTGTGAGCATATATTTGATGAGACATCAAACTATTTTCACCTATCATGCACCTAACATGTCCAACATGTGACAATCCCTTATGCTTTAAAGGAGAATGCAAATGTTGAAACCTTTCATGTAGTTAGTTCACTCACAAACACCTTGTTTTAGTGTGGCCCACATATTTCTTACATTGATGCTAGGGAGGGCACATACATGATGCGAGCCTTCTAGAACTAACATTCACATACACTGCTATAATGTTTGCAGGCTATCTATACTAGACCCCTAAAGGATGAGGATGAATTCAGGAAAATATTATCCATCTACATCTAGTGGACAAGATGACATGGACATTAGTAGTGAGCTGTTTGGGTATAAATTTGATGTTCATCCCTCAACCACATTTTTACAGCTATTTTTATATGATGTTATAAATTTAAAAAAATTCGTCTTTTAAAATTGATATTCATATATGAGTTCATTGTTAATGTAAATATGCATTCTTTTAATACATCAACATCAAAATTTCCAAGGTGCTACGCCTTGTACTATTCCACTGACCAATCTTATGATCCCATTTGTTTCACATCTATATTTTATAATAAAATATAATAAATTATTTGTCAATTTTATGTTCATATCAATTTCAATTTTCCAAAAATAGTTTTAAACTAAACAAATAGATTTTGGTCCATCTAGTAGCTAATCATCCCAAGATGTCTTATATTATAGTATTTTTCAATATTTCAGGTTATCAAATCTTGATAATGTTATGGATTTTATGTACATGCATATTCTCAAATAAATCTTTTCTTGTTTGTTTAGTTGATGAGTAAAATTGACACTCCTCATTTAGAGAAAAGAGTAGATGTATGAGGAGGTTGTGATTTCATTTTCTCAATAAATCACATAAGTATGAGTATTTTTTACAAAAACAAAACAAAAAAAACAAACAAATATGAGTTTCAAGGTTTGATATGTAGCCACATAACTTCTATAAGTTCATGATTATATGTAAAGGAATAAGACGGAGATAAACATGTATGTTGGTTCAGGTATTCCCTCCATTGAAGGAGGATGAAGGGTTCACTGTGGATGATTTGAGGTAAAATGCTGAAAGATGTTTTGGAAAACTATATGAGTGATGTTGTGGTAGGAGTAATCTTTGGTGCTACATAAGTATGGAAAAGTGTGAGTAGAGGAAAAGGAGAAGCAAGTTTGTGATAGTGGCTTGTTATGTTTCTACAAAAAGGACTTCATGGATGTTATGTCTATCTTTTAAAATTTTGAGTAATATTGTAGAGTTAGTGTTGATTTTAATTTTCTGAATGCTATTTCTAAGGAACGATTGGATATTATTTTAAAAATTTATGGATTGGTTTCGATGTGGGATGTGTTGAAGGAAAAATATAAGATTAATGTTTTGCAGGGTTTGCATGATGATTCATCTCTTCATGGGTTGAATCATATGGGATGTAAGGAGTAAATGGAATAAGGGAACTATATTTTAATATTGGATGAGTATTATGTAATTATTCTTTCCATAGATTTAAATTTTGATTTCTTTAATTCATGATCTTAGTCAATTAAGAGGATTGATATTCCTATGGATTTGATAAAAGATGATTGTGAAGATTTGGTCTCTATAGTAATTTGGGAGAGATTAGGTGGTAGATATTAGAAAGAGAAGCTATTACAATATTAGACTGATTTTGAGGTAAGCATTCTTTGTTACCTTCTGAAAGGTTAGTTCTTTGTTAAATTTCCCAATCTGGTGTTTAGAGATAGGATTCTTCAAAATAATTTATGAATGATCAAGGATAGGTAGTTTTGGATCTTTCCATGGAAATATAACTTTATAAAGGATTATGATGTGCATAGATCCAAAGAGTTTTGGGTTAGGCTATATCCTTTACCTTTGGAATACTATAAAAATGAGGTATTTAATGTAATTGGTGATTCTCTCGGGAGGTTTTGTGATCTATATCCTAGGTAATCTAGTAAAGATGATATTTTTAATAAGATTAAAGTGGAATTAGATCAGTCTTATGCGGGAATTAAGTCTCTTATTTTTAATTTGTGTGTGGGTGAGGGGGTGGGAGGATGGGGGAAGGAAGGGGGAGAGGGAGTAGACAGCAGTTGGAGGTTGGGGTGTAAGAAGATAATATAGATGGTCAAGTTTTTGAATCAAGATAATAGATGTTATAATTGTTCCAAGTCAACTCATATTTCTATGTGTTTCTCTAAATATGTAAAAGGTTTCTTTGGAAACTCTCAAGTTGAGAAAGATTTTAAACAAGACAAATATTTTTTTATTAGAGGGTAAGGGGTGGGGTAAGAAGATAATGTAGATGGTCGAGTTTGTGAATCAAGGTAAGAGATGTTATATTTGTGTCAAGTCGAGCCATATTTTTATATAAATATGTGAAAGGTTTCCTGGGGAAGTCTCAAGTTAGGAAGGATTTTCAACAAGATAAACAGATTTTGGGTAACTGCAAGGAGTTTTTAAATTTCAAAATAGAAAAATAAATTGGAAAAAAAGTATGTTCAAGATTTGTCTGGTAAGAAGAAGGTGGGAGAAGCTTGATTAGACTTTTTGGAGGAGAAAATTTATGAGTCTTATTAGAGTAATTTGTTTTTAAAATAAGGTGAATGGGAAAGAATTTATGGATGTTTCCATAGTTGTAAAGATGGATTATGTTGTTCTTTGGGAGACGTTCATTTTTCATCATTAAGATTAGCAAAGTGGGGTGGGATCTTGGGTGAAAATGCTATTAAGGGTTCAAAAATGGTTCTAAACATAAGGACAAATATTGAGATTTCTTCCACACTCAATGTTTCCTTTCGCATTTTTGAAGGGGTAAATCAAGGAGTGTTGGAAGAATAAGGTTAGTGTATAAATGCTAATAAAGGAGGTTTTTTATTTGATTCAATGGATATATTTTAAAAGGATAAGTTCAATGCTATTATTTAGGGGAAGGATTTTTCTTGTATATTTTATCAACCAAGGTATGTAACCCTTGAGACATTTCAAAAGAAAAGAAGATTTGGGTATGAAATAATTGGTGGAGAAGCTTCTTAAATCCTCTTTAGAAGTAGCCAAATCAAGGTCACAAAAAATAATGGTGGAAATGTTTTTCAAAATTAAGAGGAAACTTTTACTTTTAAAACATTAGAATATTTGGGGGAAATTCATCATCATAAGTATCCATTGGGATACATTATTAAAGTGTGTGGAACTTTATTGCTTAGTAAAAATTATACAAATGGGTTTTAATTATCAAATAATTTAATGAAAATTTTTTGTCTTCATTTTAGTTGGGGGACTTTGAAGGTATTTATGTTGGTAATATAGAGTTCTAATTTTCCCACAAATATTTTTAATATGAGTTAGTATGTACAAATATCTTAGATTTTGGTAATTTTGAGGATATATTTAGTGATTTGGAAAGGTTATGATTAATGGTTTTGGGAAATGATGTTCAAATGCTACATATCTTATTGATGATTAGGGTGTATATTTATATATTTTATTATTTTAGCATATCATTAGAATTTTTCTTGGAGAGTGCATATGGAATTTATTACATCTTGATTTGATTTTTTAACCAAAGTGTTATAAATACCCTAAATAAATTTAGAAAGTACTCCTTTCTAAGTATTTCAATTTAAAAAATTTCATATTGGTGAAGGATGATGCTTGTTTTTTTGTTGTAAATCTATTGAGGGTAATGTTTTTATAACTTATGTATGGTAATTACTTGATTGTAATTTTACAAGTCCTAATCATGGAGTGAAACATGAAGATATGTGAAAATCCATGTCTTTTTGTGCTTAGATCAAACTAAGAATGTTTAGATTCTTTCAAGAATCTAGGTGGAGTAATTTATTTGAAAAGCTTTATGGATTTGATGCCTATACATCTTTGTAATTTTATTTGACTTTCAATAATGGAGAGATTATTATTATAAGAATTCACTTTATAGTTAATGAATAGGTCTTGGCTTGGATGATAGGTCTATCAAATACCAAGGAAAAGAATGTAAGAATGTTTTTCTTTGGCTGGGGAGGCTATGATTGATACATGTAAATGGATTTTGAAAATATATCTCCCCTCATTTTTTCCAAATGTAATAAAATTTATCTAAAAATGTATGACTTTTGAGGGAAGACATTCACTTATACTTGATATAATTTTATGTTACTTTATCACATATATTCAAAAATTACTTCTCAATGTCCCTTATTTTGTGTTAAAAATGTTATAAAAAAATATATTTGGAAATTCAAAAGGAATACTTAAAATTTCTAGCCCATCATGGCATTATTAAGCTCCTAGTGGTGGACACTTTGTGCAGGTTACATAAGGGTTTCTCATGGGTGTATTTATTCCTTTGTCCTATAATTCCTATCGTAGTTTATTATCTTAGAGAATAGAAAATGAAATTTTTGAGCCCTGATATGGATGATTATAGAAAAAATTAGGATGAGGATATTCTAAATGGATCGGAAGTGTCATAAAAGAAAGATTTGAAACTAAGGTTTGATAGTGTACACATGGTGTCTCTTGAGGTGGTTTTGAATAATAAGCGAAAGGATGTGATGGACGAGGCTAGTGTTGAGGTTGGGGATAATTTTTAGTACTATAAGAAAGAAGGTGTACATGATAAATATTAATTAGACTTGGAGACTTGTGACTCTTTAGTTTTAACTCTAGAATGTGCATTGTAATCTATTGAGAGCTAGAAATTAGAAATAATGAAATCTAAAATATCTTCTTATGAATGAGGGTTCTCAAATATTCAAATTAGGACTAAGGCAAAGGTGGTTGGGTTTTAGATAAGAATAAGAAAGATAAAAAATACAACTTGAATAATGTTGCATGATATGATTGGGAATTTATATTGGAGTTAGGGAAGTTTAATACATAGGCTCTTCAAGATTATAAAGAGAAGGATAAATTTATAGATAGTTTTAAGAATTCATTAAGAATTACAAGATATCTGGCCACAAACAAATTGGATTGTAGACTTCCAAAAAAATTCTACAATTTGGTTTTGAAAATAATATGTTTTAAGCTTATGTGTTGGCATGTAATTTATAATAGGTCCACATTTTTTATTGCTCTTAATTCATTTTTTCAGGCCTTTTTAATGTCTTCAAAAAAAAAAGAACTTGTTGTGTGAGTCATACATGCATGACATGGGGTTTTCATCCTTTTGTTCATATAATTCATATCATATTATTAGAGATGTTACAATTAAGACATTCATGTCTTATTTTTGGAAGGATAATCTTTGTGCTCAATAAGGAAAGGATTACTCCAAACTGAAAAAATATACACTTTGATGATTAAAGGGGAACACCCCAGGACTATTGACATCATTTTTCAATTGAAGGAGAATAATTAGATTGATTCTTTCAAATATACTAAAATTTATAATACAAAGAAGGTGCTAGAACAATATGTTAGGTTTGGGAAAGAATTTTTTATTCAAGATTTATAACAGTTATTTGGAAAGATGGAGCTTCTTTCTTCCATGCTCAATATGAAAGAGCCTCATTGCAATCCTAATTTACTACATGCATTGGAAATGGTGATAAAGAATGGGCAGGATTGAAATATCAATTCCCAATGATATGGTTTCCCATAGCATACTAGAAGATGTTTTGCCCCATGAATGAAGAACTGGAATATGAAAAATGGAAGACAGTGGATATGGTTAGAGGTCTTTATTCCCTCTCTGATGTTACAAGAATTTTTCCCACTAAATTTAGGAGTGTTTATGAAAAATAATTGATCAAATTTTTTAAACCAAATTATTATAGGCCTTAAAAATGGATGTTTTGGATTTTTTTGTGAATAATAAACTTGGACGATCCTCTAAGTCTTTGATTTTGTTCACTTTTTAATTTATGGATCCAATTTATAATTTGGTAGGTTTGAAAAACAATTTTTTTTAATATTTTTTGATTATGAATGAAAAGGTGAAGGATTCTCCAAAAAAAATTATTGATTTTTTTTTGAAAATATTAATTTTTTTTTTAGTTGTTCTCATTAAGTGAAAATAACTGATGTGAAATTTTTGTCTATGAAGTATTTACCACTAACATCAAATAATTTATTGATGTTATTTTTTTTCGTAAAATCAACTAATCAAACTATTCACTTATCCCAGAGATTAATTTATAGTCATATCAATTTAATCATAAGATGCTTAAGACTATAGATTTTAGTTTAAAGGTGAAAAAAGGTAATTTAGATGTTTATTTGTATTGATTACAATGCAATTATAAATATTAAAGGTGTTCTATGGGGAGCGGGGCTCAAACCCAAGGCAACTGGGTGGTAGGCCCTCGGCCCTATCACTGCACCCTGGCCTATGGCCTAAGTAATTTAGATGTTGAACACAAAATATTTCAAGAAAATATGGAAAATTAAATCAATTAGTAGATAATATCCACTCAAAAATAACATATTTATTATATATCATTTAACAAAATTCAATACATATCAAAATAATCTTCCAATACATGTTTCAATTTAAATAGTTATCCAATATAACAATTAAAAATTCTCAAAATTTTATTTGCATAGCTCATTCTAATGTTTAGATTTCACTTTCACATCTATATCAAAATTTTCAATATTAAAGTATGTTGTTAACTTAATAACAATGTGAAACCTATGGATAAAGATAACCTCTTGAAGATTCAAATTGGAACACCATATAATCTTTGAATATATATCATGATATTTTATCAACTTTCCTCGTTCTTCATTCACTTGCAATTTTAGATCGTGTATCTCAATTAAATATATTATCAAGGGAAAAAGATGAAGTCACTAACAATGAGAATTTTTTTTATGTTGAAGATTCACTAATAAAACCTTGGATTAGAGGTAATCCAATTGAAATTGGGAACATACCTGATAAACTCCCTTCATTAAAAGTAGTTAACATTCTTAAATTTTTACAAGATGTTAAACTTTCTTCATTAAAAGGAGTTAACATTCTTAAATTTTCACAAGATGTTATTCATGTGAATATAAATTAAATTAGTATAAATTAGTATGTGCTACTCTATACATAATTTACAAATGAAAAAGAATCCCCTATAGTTCTCTCTCAAAAGTTGCAAGATAAATCTTATCAAGATTTCATTAGTTTAACCCTTAAGGTTATAAAATAAAGAAAAGATATAAAATATTAATTGGATTTTTTTGGATGAGGTTAAAGATGATTTCAAACTTGTTAATGAACTTAGTACTATCTCAATTGACCCTAGTGAAACAATCTATCATTTCACAACTATATTTACTAGGCTAAGACATTCCCATAGATGTGATACCTCCTAAAACATTATCATGATTATATTACTGTAATTATTTCCATATAAAATATATAATAATGTTATAAGACAAAGATGTAATTGAATATGAGGAAACCATAACCTTTTACGTAAAATATGAAAACAAACTTTAAAAAATTAATTTCAACGATAGATATTCTAATAGTTTACATTTTGATAATACACAAATTTTGAAAGCCATTCATAATTAAAGAAATGTGTTGGTTGTCATTAAACAAAAATTAAATCATCAAATTTATACTTCTATAAAATAATGATTAAAATAAAGAATAAATTGAATCAAAAGGATTTTACTATAATGTTTTTAAATTAGATCACATCTTAAAGATTCTATTGGTAAGATTTTTTTTAGAAAATATCTTAAGAGTAAATGAATTATTTCATTTCATTTATTAGATAACATAAACATGTGAAATTGTGAATAACCTTTAGATGAAACTAAGACTACTAATTTTTATGCAAATCAAATAATAAATAAATATTACAATCCTATCTCAATTATAATCCAAATATAGAAAATATGGAATTAATCAATCTCATCTTAAACATTTATCTAAATAAAATGGTAAATCTGTAAGTTAAAGGTCATACTATCATGGATACTCATATTAAAAATTCTTAGGTATAAAACCCTCTGTTTAGTGGATATAATAATTCACATTATCAAACTTCTTTTAAGTCAAAAATTATTATTAATCTAATATAACTTGGACCTTATAACATTGCCACAAACTTGACAAAGACAAAATTAAATTATTCTTTATTTTAAGTTATTTGTTTACATAGACAACTAGATAATATAAATGTGATTGTTAAGAATGCTAATCTTAGAAGTGTTATATTATTGTACAAGAAGTACTTGAAGAATAATTTGGACACATTATTTATCAATATGGTTATCCTCCTCCTAACTATATTCTTCTATTTTCTTTATTTGTTAATATTGTTAATAAAATTATGTTAATATTATTGATAAAATTATATATGATTATATTTTTATGCATGTTCATCAAATATTACTATGCCTAAGTTCCCCTTTGACCAAATGGACATTATTTATGATAATAATAAAAAGCTAACAAATTTTTAATGCAAACAAATTAAAATCTATAGTAATATTCATAATATAGTGATTAAGATTTTCATAATATAGTAATTAAAATTGTTCAGGATAAAAAAATTATGTGCATAGGAAACATGAAAATTATTGATATCCCAACTAATTATGCAATGTTAATTATGTTATGTTATTAGGAAGAGATTTTTAAAAATACGTAGATTCCTATGTAGGCAAGGACACAATTTGGGTTTTTATAGAAAGAAAATTTGATTTCATTCATAGAGAATTTATATTGATACAAAGATCTCTAGAATATATTTTCATTCTACATTTTTTTTTATGAAAATCATCTAAGATTGGGTTTATGTTAATAGAAAACCCGAATAAATTTTTTCTAATGGTGAAGTACATAACTTGATATAATCATATATATCTAGTTTATCAATAATTAAATAATTTATTATATGAAATCAACTCGAGTATTGTTACATTTGATTTTTAAATAATTATTTCAATCACATGCTCTAATATATTATTATATTTTACTTAATACTAAAGAATTTTTCATGTATATGTATATGTTAGGAATAGCTTTTACATCATGTTAGTTTTGGGTATTTACTGAAAGGTAAATAGTAATAGGTTGATTATAACCCTATGGTCAATACAATAATATTGCATTAGTTAGAATATTATATTAATGTGATATATTATTATTTATTATAAAAATATATCATAATAGGTTTGATTATTTATAAGATTCAGGTGTGAGAGAATATTAGAGAAATTATAGGATGATATTCCTATAAAGTTTTACTATGCCTCAAATGAGTTGATTCTTAGATTAAAATAATATATTGAGAGTGTTTAAAATAATTGTCTCTATGTATACTTGACTTCTCTATACATGTATTAAATCTACATATAGGCTATTTAAATTACCAATAGTGGTATTAGAACATGGGATTTCTATGATTACTTCATGGAGTGTTAAAACTATTGAGGGATTCTCCAAATTTGTGACTTCCCCTAGTAATGAGAGATATTCTTTATGTGAAAAAACATTTTAGCATAGTAGATAAGTAGAATCTTCATTGCATTACTTTGAATACAATTTTCTTATTAACTCATAATAGTGTGAAAATATACATTGCCAATTTTTATCTAATATCTTCAATATATTTCAAGTTTCTATGTATGCATTTTCATTGAGATCATCTTCTATTAGACTCAACATGCAAGATACCATTTATGTCACTAGAACCTTAGTGACCAAGAAGAAGTAAATAAAGTTAGTTATTGTATTATGAATGCTAAGTGCACATGTTTTTTATCATCGAGTTGTATGTCGAGGTTCATGCAAAGATGATATCAAATAAAATTTGGTTTGATGTACATATCAGTTTGCATATGACATTTGTTTTCTCCTTGATTATTCACTAGATACGTCTTAGACCCAGCATACAACCACAAGGAAGGCACAGTAAAATAATTGGTTAGAACAATAATGAACATAGAGTTGTTATAAGGACTATGAATTGATAAATCGATTAAAATAATCTATTTTTCATCATGAATGCATTCACCAGTTCACTCCACCATTGTATCCTTACCATGTTGCACCAGTTCACTCCACTGCCATTCTTCAAATACTAGTTGATCCCAATTTGCTTGTGAGTTTACATGTTTTGGTATTGTTTGATTTTTTATTTATATTTATTATTAATTAAAAGTCATTAAAATTATTCTCAATATTGAGGTCCAAAGTTTTAATTTATGTTATCAATTTAAATCATTTCATTTATTTGGATCCATAATCAAGTATTTGTCAATAATCTTTATGAGCCTTTTTGTTGTCAAAAACAGTCTTATCAAATAAAGATTGTATTATCTATAAAATTTATAAGTTAATAGATTTTATCTTAGAAGTCTATTATCAAAGTGTCATTTGATATTTTAATGTCTTTAGTTTAAATAAATGTTAAATTCTTTTTACTAGGTCATTGTTGATATGACATTTAAATCAAAATTTTCAAATATGTCCGTAAAATTCATTTGTCAATATCAAAAGTGTCAAAATGTCATTAATAAGTCATTAATGTATGTCATCTTGTTAAAGTTCTTTTTTGTAGTCGTAGAGTCATGTTATTATATAGAATCAAAATTTAAAAAAAAAAATTGCCTCATGCACACATTTTTTCCTGTACATGATGTCCTATGTAAACATATTGTTTCACATTATGGGGGGATCTCTATAGAAAAATCATGTACCTAAGCATCATAGAGATATAGTTTGAGTAATTAGTATAAGATATTGGAGGTTGAAAGGTACATGGAAGAAGGAGGTCTTTCAGCGACCTCTTGTCAGTCACGAATGATAGGGTTACATCAATGATGTGGTGACATTTGTGTGGTGTGATTTATGTTAGTTTTTTTTTAGTGTGGTTTGTTTTTCATTATAGTTTTCATTATGTGATTTTACAAATAAAAATAGAGGAATTGTGCCTATTCATGATATGTAATTATGTTTAGCTCCAAACATGATTCCCTAAGGTGAAAACATTGTGAAAGGATAAAAACACCAATGTAAGTCAATTCATGGATCTTGAAATAGTTTGTGGTAAATCTAGGAAACTTCAAGAGGTGAATAATGATTTGACAACAATTATGAGAGAAGCTACTAAAAATATCATGTGACTACCTTACTTCTTTATGGAGATGACCCTCAGTGACACATCTATTACAGTCACGTAATGTAAATGCAGGATACATTCCTTTGCATATAGTGGTCATTTGTATCAAGATGGCATTAGTAGTATGCAGACCTAAGAGTATGTGGTGACATATAATTTAAATTGTTCTATTCATTTCAATTTTTGTGGTAACCCTATCAAACCATGGGAGGAGTGATGCTCTCTTTGTATCAAGCTCATGAGCCACATAGTTTGGCATGCTATAAGAGGTGAACATACTGCATATAAGAGTGTAAACATTTTTTTCACCTTGTAAAAACTATTGGAGGGAATGTTAGGAATATATTTTACATCATGTTAGTTTTGGGTATTTACCTATAGGTAAATAGTAATAGGCTGATATTTATTGAGAGGTAAATAGTAATAAGTTGGTTATAATTGTATGGTTAATATTCTAATATTGCATTAGTTAGAATATTATATTATTGTGATATATTTTTACTTTTTATAACATTATATCATAATAGTTTTGCTTATTTATAGGATTCATGTGTGAGAGAATATAGGAGAAATTATAGGATGATATTCCTATATAGCTGTATTATGTCCTGAATGAATTAATTCATAGAGTAAAATAATATATTGAGAGTGTTTAAAATAATTATCTCTATGTGTACTCGGCTTCTCTATATGTGTATTACATCTGCATATAGGCTCTTTGAATTAACAATAGTATACATAAAAAATTAATTGCATTCATTTTTGTAAACTTTTGACTTATTTTTCATTTTATTAATTATATTTTATAAATAATTATGAAGATAATATTCGACAACTCAATAATGGTTTTTACAATGTCTTAAGTTGTATTATCTTATGTATTATATCTTTCATTTTTTAATTTTAGTTTATGTGTTTAATTTAATGTTTTTATGTTTTAAGGATTTTAATGCAATATCTTAATATTTTATTATCCTTTACTTTCTTTAGGTTTTTTTTGGGCTTATTATCTCTTCTAGATAGCTTGTCTATATTCTTTTCCTTTTCCCAGATTTTTTTTAATAGTTTAAATATTCATAAATTTATTATAATATGTTTATTTCATTAATAACAACCCTTATTCAAAGTATAATAACACACAAGTGAAATATTTGATCAAATATTAAAAGTGATTGAAGAGAGAGAAGATTCGATAAAATATTACAAGACATTTTATGATACTGAAGGGTGTTTCAGTATGACTCTTTAAGAGGTTACCTTCATCCATATGTTTCACTTTATTTTTGAGTCGGTAATATATTTGAATATTGAAATTAAGATGCATCTATGAAAGATATGTATGAAAATGGGAATGAGATATGAATATAAAAAGTCCGTTTTTAGTTGTGAGATTGGATTGTTATTTGAATTAAAACATATTGGAAGACTAATTTGATATGTATTCAATTCAAGAAGAGATATTTAAGATACA
>JARHVA010006266.1:10000-12500 GCA_037957365.1 Torreya grandis | reverse complement strand
CTTTAATTAAATTATACTTGATTGTTATATGCTTGCTCTTTCCATGGAAAATGAGATTCTTTGATAAATACTTTCAAAACTCATGTTTTATATCACATTTATTAGTTAATTCTCTAATAAAATGATACTTGATTGCTATATACTTGCTCTTTCCACGGAAAATTAGATTCTTTGACAAATAAATGGAAGATAGACTATCACAAAATATTTTTGATGCTCCTCATACAGATCTGATAAGGTTATTTTGATCCATATGCCTTTTCATGCTACTAAATTTTTTGTCATGTACTTGGATTCAACCATGGAAAGTGAGAAAATTGGTTGTTTCTTTGAAGCCCATGAAATGGTACCTGACTCAAAGTGAAACACATATCTAGATGTACTCTTTCTATCATCAAGACTACCGATGCAATCACCATCTATGTACCATACTAATTGAAATTCATGTTACTAGATAAATAACTCCATATCTTCTAGTACCATTAACATATCTCAATATTTTTTTGCACTCTTTCGGTGTCTCCATGAATATAGAGATCACGCTGACTGTATACGTGATATCTCATCTAATTTCAATCAAATTCATCAAGCTTCTCACCAAACTCTTGTACCATGTGGGATCCACATTATTGTTGTAATCTTACTTGTACAATTTCAAACTTGTTTCAATTAGTGTTGAGTTTAGGTTATCCAATGTCCTAAATATCTTCACATCTTATGCATACTTAGCTTGGCATATACATATGCCACAATCCATTTTCTTAACTTATATGCCAAGAAAGTACTTCAATAAACTTAAATAAATCATCTCAAACTTTCTTCATGGTTTATTTGAACTCTCTTATGGATTGACTTGTATTTCTACTAAATATTAGATCATCTATGTATTAAAAAGTAATCAAAACACTTTCATTACTCTCCTTGAGGTAGAGAGTTAGCTCACTAACACTTTTTCTAAAGTCATTGTATAACAAGTATGAATCTACTTTGTTTTACCACCCCTTTGGTGTTTGCTTGATCCCATACAATGATTTATTCATATTATATAACTTGTTCTCATGCCCTAGAATCTCATAACTAGGTGGTTGTCCCATATAAAAATCTTCTTATAACAGTCCATTCAAGAAGACTAACTTGATATCCATTTGATGCACCTTCCAATTGTATTGAATAATAATTATAATGATTGTTCTTATCATTTCTATCCTTGATATGAGAGAAAATGTATCATTATAGTCACATCCAAATGGTTACTTGTATCCTTTGACAACTAGCCTTGCCTTCTATCTCTCAATCTTGCCTTCAAGTGTGGTTTTTATTTTGTAAACCCACTTGAGACCAATGACATTTTTTTATTGGAAAGTCTACTAGATCCCATGTCTGAGTTTTCTTTATTACATGCATTTATTCATCCATTGATTCACACCATTTATCCTTGATTTCATCCTCAAAATAAATAGAACCAATTGCTAAAAATAGAGAAAAATTCATAGTTTAATCCTCATTTTCTTCATATCTTGACTGTTGATATATATCTTACAATATCCTTATTCTTTCTAAGTGCTGACTTGAGTTAGAGGATGATGATATTATCCCATGAGTTACTCCTTAAGATCCTTTTTGGTTCTTTCCATTAGATGAATATATTATTTGTGAAATAGGACTTCAACTCAGTGTATGAGTGATTGTACCACTTATTGGTTCAATTTCAAGAAAAGGTTCACCAACCCTTATTTCTACTTGTTCTTGTCTATCTTCCCAAGATACATCCTAAATAATTATTAGGTCATTGGTGAAAAAGTTATAAATTTTATAAGATTTTAATTAATTGCTATATCCAATGAAAATGTATCTCTTTTGTCATCACACTTTGATCTTTGTTGTTTGGGCACATGTGCATATGCCACACATCCAAACAATTTAAGGTGTTCAACACTTAATTTATGGCTGGTCTATGATTCTTGAGGGATCATATCCCTAACACTATTAGTATGATAAATATTGAGCAAGTATATTACTATTTTTACAACTTTAATCCAAAAATCATTGGATAATCCTTTGGCCTTCAACATACTTCTTGCCATCTCTTGGATGGCCTGATTCTCCCTCTTCATTACACCATTTTGTTATGGTGTATACCTCACTATAAATTTATTACTAATCCCATTATCCTTATAAAAATTTATAAATTTCTTTGATATATATTCTCCACCTTTGTCAAATCTCAAAATCTTTATGTAATAGCCACTCTACTTCTCAACCATGGCTGCGAACTATTTGAAGATTTCATATATTTGATTTATGTTTTAGAAATTAAACCCATATATTTTACATAAATTAATCTATGAATATAATAAAATAATCATTATTGGATAAGGAGGGGGCCTTCATGGGACCACACAAATCAGAATGTATTAGCTCAAGAGGAGCTTTATCTCTTCATAACTTACCCATGAGAAAGGCACTCTTATGTTGCTTCACCAATATGAAGATTTTATAC
>JARHVA010006265.1:917500-958379 GCA_037957365.1 Torreya grandis | reverse complement strand
AAATGTCCCACCTAAGTTGCCTTCAAAAACTACCCCTATCCCTACATATGGTTAGGTCTTATGGTTGGTCTAATAAATATGGGTTACAAACTAGTACCCACATACATTGGATTGAACCCTAACCATCCATATTCTTGTGGACATGCAAAATCATCACTATCATTTCAAAAGGGCTCTATTCCATGTACCTTCTCCACTTGGAATTTAAAACTCCTCAAACTTGTAAATTTATCCATGCACAAGATGTAATTACACGTTGCAAAGGTTATCATATAATTAGTTTCAATAAAAAAAAACTTTAAAATGTCCCCCTAATTGCTCATCACTACTTTCACAAGTGTTAACTATTGTAGGTCACTAGACTAGCTAAATGTGAGGGCCTAGATGGGGCACTTAGAGGATTATTCACGAGATTAAATGAATTTTGGTTGTTATCTCAAGAGTAAAATTTCTAACAAACTTTTTTTCATCTCATAAGTCCTCTAGCTTTCACACCACTCAAAATGGCTAAAACAAGACCTATTTTCCCCTAATCTATTTAATTCTTATTAAAAAAAAACATGTGTATGATCCTATAAGAGTCCTCTAAAAATTATAGTTGGTTTCATGGCCATATCATTCATTTATATTCTCTAATGGCAAGCTTTCTCCAATAGGGTCCTTGTGAGGGTTTTACAAGTGTTTTGAGTGGCCTAAACTCTTAACCTTTATTCATAGAAATTTCATTCGGACTCCCTAAAAATTTTAGAGAAAGCTCCTCAAGGACCTTATCTAACTCTCATAAATGCATTCATGTCCCATGCATTAGTTCATAAAAGTTATGAACGTTTCAACTTAACCATTTGAGCCATTTCTTGTAATTTATGAGGGGTTTGGTTCATTCCTAGTTAAAAATGGCTTCTTGATGATTTCATCTTCAAAAAAAAAGTTCATACACCTATGTATTAATCATAAAAACATTCTTCAATCTTTGGAATGGTTCTTCACTAGCCAAGAATGGGAACGTCACTTGCTTAGAGACTAAGTGACCTTGTTAATAAGTTTGTCTACACTTTTAGGTTCAAAAGAGATACTTTGATGGATTCCCTACATCCAATGAATTTATAAACCTCAAATATACTTATCCAATAATTAAATAAAACATTTGGATGCTTTATAAGGTTAGACTTTGAAATGGCCTTCCACTTGGAGCTAGATTTGCATGTTGCCTTACTACCATACCTACAAAACTTCTTGTCCAAGTCACCTCATTTGATCTAAAATATCTTATAAAGTTATATCATGCTTATTTCTTTGTGTACCAACTATTCCAATCATATTGAGGGTTCTTATATCTTCTAGTTCAAGCTTTGGTCTCTTTTCCTCAAAATTGTCCCCTTGTGCAAGGCAATAGTGACCTAGCTCTATGATAAAATAGAGAGGGTTTTCCTAGATGAATCATCAAATACAATCATTAGGGAGTGTCTCATGGGTTACAAGTATTATTCATACCAAATTTTATCTCCTAACTCTTCCATTTGACCCCTTAACTCCCCAAATTTACAAGGCATACCTTTTGAAGGTGTATGACTATAAGGGAAAGCGGGGTTGGCTTGTGTTTGGGGTTTGAATGGATATTTTTGAGATTGTTTAAGACTTTTAAGGGATAATTTATTATATAAAAAACATATTTAAACCACTTATATTTCATTTTCTCTTCAAACACCTTGTCCTATGTTTCACATGGCCTCATTTCATGTATTTCTTTACCATGACTAAGTGTACGGACTGAGACACTTTTGCTTATGAGACAATGACCTTAGGTGGCTTGAGGATTTCTTGGGAATGTCATCTCTTTAATTTTATCATGAATAATCCACCTCACATTATTTTAAATTCTCCTTTGCTTAATAAGTCACTAAACTCTCATATATTCCTCCCTTGCTTATGACCCTGTTTGCCTTTGATAATGGGCAAGGGATCTCCTTTAGTTGCCTTTCTCCAAGATTTTAATCAAGATTTAAAAATTTATTTATCCTAATTTTTACTCATATACTTATGCCCTTTTTAAACATATTTCAAACATAGCCTTTTGGCCTGCTAGGCCTTTTAATTGCTCACTATCTTTTTGGACCAAGATAATCTTAATACCTTGCATATAGGTTGTTATAGGATAGGAATGGCATAATATTGGTATTGATGGATGCTTTGTAAACTCCTTTAGACCTTCCAAGTTACTAGGTTTTCCATTTTTAATCCTCTTTTATCACTAAATGTTCCTTAAGACCCCTCTAATGCCATGATCTCACTCTACACCTATTGTCCTAGTTGTAGGTGGCTACTATTCATTCATTTTAGGCATATAGGTATATTATAGTGAAAGATGGACCTGATAATGGTACTTGATGATGATTTGGATGTATTTATTTATTTACAAACTATCAAATTTTCTCACCTCATCCATAATCATGATTATTTCACAAACCTTAAACTTTCTTGCTTGTAGGTGACTGTCACAATCCTGTGTATGGACACAGAAGTATGCATTAGTGTTTTAAGACATTATATTTTCATTTTCTCATGATATCTTACCTTTAAAGAATAATTTGAATCAATTATCATCATTTAATTTGATAACATATCCTGGGTTACAAAAATAGGATGCAAGGTTAACTTTTTATCAATGCCTTGTAGACAATACTACCCTATTTTAGTGGTTTTTAACCATCTTTATGCTTTGCAACATCTAATATCCATTCACTCTCTTGCTTCTCAAAATTGGAAAAAAATTTGTATGTGGATAGGGTTACCAAGTTATCCAATTTTTAGGCTAGGATAATATAGAAAGTGACTTTTTTGAGGTCCTAAAAAACCTTCAAGGCCTCTGTTTGACATTTTTAGGGAAAAAGGGCTTGAGTATAGTCCAAGATTTCAATTGATGCTTTAACACTTATCTTAGTCAACTATAATTTTAAATAGGTGTGTCTAGGCTTTTATATATAAAATACTCCTAAATTTTATTTACCACTCTATTGGAACACCTCCAAAAGGTTTGTCTATGCTCTCAACTATAGATGGTTCTCTCCTCCCATACAGGCAGACTCAGACCACTCTCCTAGTTTGCAAGTTTGAAGTGCTTACATGCCTTCATCTAAAATTTCAATGATCATTAGTGATCTTAAGAGTATAATAACCATGTAAAATCTTCAAACTCACACTTATGAAATTAGCATGCTCTTATAGATGGAGTTTTGACTATTGCACATAGGCTGGAAGATGAAGAAGCAAGATTTTGCAAGGATAAGACTCCCCAAACACTAAAAAAGCACTTTTTAAACCTTAAATATAACCTAAAATTTATTAAAATTATCCAAACAACATAAAATAACTTTTATCAATGTGGAGAGTCATTTTTAAATCAAATGAGATGATTATTGGTATAAACTATGACATTTTACATGCAAGAACAAACCTAAACAGGCTTTTCTTGGACACTTGAACTATCCAAAGATAAGATAACCATGTTAATGTATTTTAAATCATTTTAAAACTCTTTTAACACCCAAAACCATCAAAATAAATCAATAAATCCTAAAACATATACAAATAGTGACCCCCTCATGGATGCAAGTGCATAAAAGGCTACCAAGAATGTTAAAAATTTTCAATAGATTATAATGTACCAATATTAAACTTATTGCCCTAAGTTTTAATTGGAATAAGATTAATATTGACCCCCATGATCATTATTCTTGACTCCACCTGTACGACCCATAATGAGTGCTTGATTTTGCCCTTCCTTGGCTTGTCAATGAAAAATGAAGGAAAAGGAGTTGTAGATGATTTTTTTTTCATTATTCTTAGAAAAAAAGAATTTAAATGAGATTAGGTAGATAAATGATACCATACCCAAGTTTTAATCTATAAGTGGACTTGAGAAGTTCATACAAGTGGCTAAAAACTCCCTTTTTCAAGTGTTTTATTGATTTTAACTTGCACCTACAGTCTTGGTCAGTTAAAAATATTTTTTTAAGACACCTTAAGATACAAGAAGTGTGAAATCACCAATTTTTTACTTTCAAAATTATAAAAAAACCTATACAAAGCATTAAATGCCCATTTTTGACCCTTGAAAAGACCCAAAGTGATATGGAACACTAATGAAAAGAGTGACCAAGGATAATATAAAATTTATTAGCATTAAATGGCCTATGAAACACTTCATGACAAAAAAATTTACCCATTGGGTTGACTCATTTTGATTTGGGGGTAAAAATGATCAACATTTTTGTGATTCATAGGGGTGGCATGCTTGTTATGCCTAAGACCAGTTGCCTTACACCTCTACTGGACATGGAGTCATGCATATGAGCACTCAAATTGACTTAATCAGACCTTTGAATCAAATAACATAAGTTGGTTGACTCACACACAGAAAAGTAAAAAACACACACACCAAACAAAGGAAAGGAAACACAAGACAATCTAAAACAAATATACTCAAACACTAACAAACCTGATATGAACACTTCCTCCTAGATCAATGGGGTAGCTTTAAACCTTCTTGGCTTCATGACATAGAGGTATTAATTAGGAATGCAACCTCTTGATCTTTGGTATCAATGCCTCTATCTTCTTCATGATGTTCAATAAGAAACAAGTAGCTCTAAATATATTAGCCATAAAAATGAACTTCTCTTACAGCTCAACAAATTGAATTTTATCATAAGATTATTTAAATTTGAATTCTAATGGTGATGAAAAAAGGGTTGGATTATTGTTTTCCATGATATTCTCAATGAGATTGGGTTTCTCCTCTTGACATATAAGGTCATCAAGTTGATGCTCTTCATGTTCTAATGAACTCAAGGGTGGTTCAAAATCAGATAGATGCATGGACTCATCTCCAAGAACTATGTCTTCTACCTTGGTTTCATGAGACTCTTTCAATATTTCAACTTCTTAAGGAGTGACTTGACCTTCATTCTTGATAGTGTACTCCACTTCATACTTGAGATGGTCATCTACAATTTCAAGATCAGACATGGAGTCTTCTTTCTCTTGGTTCAAGAAGGGTGAGTTATGATTGATATCCCCAAGTGGAGTTCTAATGATAAATTCTTCTTCCTAATCACTTTTGTCATCCTCTTTATCTATTTAAAACTAAATTTTTTCCTCCTTTGATTCTTCCCTCAATAGAGTTTCTTATTCAAGGAGAGGGATGGTAGAATAGAGATATATAGGTCTATGGATGGGCACAGAGATGGGTGAAACCTCTTGAATGGGCTCTTGAGGGAGAGGTAAGATAGGATTAACAATAGGATGGAGATATTTTTCATACATTCTTTCATCATCCTCTTCATCTTTTTAAGGCTTTTCATATATTTTGAGAGACTATTTTATAGCTACAACTTGTTCCATAGCCTCTTGAGTTTCCCATTTCTCCAACCTATCAATCCACCATTGAAAATCCTTTCTTGCCATAGAAAATCCTTCATTAATGTCATATTGATTCTCTTGTTCAACATAACCCCATATGTCCATCAACAACCCAACTAAAACCCTTAACCAATCAACAAGACCACCAAGAGTTTTAACACAACATTTATTTAGCACACTCATATGCTTTTCCAATTCAATAAACTTTGGCATAACTACCCACACATTTTGGGAATGAGAGGTGTATTAAGCTTGGAGAAAGTGACTAGGTTGTTTAACTTCTTCAAGCAAGGTTTTAAAAGATTCATATTTTACCTCCCAAATAATGATATTGTTTAACTCATCATGACAAGGCTGAGAGGAATATGGGTCATATGGCTGGTCAACAATAGCATACTCATTTTAAAAGGAACTAAGTTGACCATATGACTACCATGACTCATATTGGGGATGGTATTCTTGATAGGGTTATTGATAAGGGTATAAAGGGTAATGAAAAGGTTGATAGGGAGGTGTATAGTGAGGATTCTCCTTATATCCATCCATATCAACTTTATAAGTCACATGAAAAGACAAGAATTGATAAAAATATTCATCAATAGATAAATGGTATACTTACAACCAAAAATTCATTTTGATTCGCCATTAGTGTTTACTTAGATGCTTCCAAAAGCTAATAAGAGAGAAGACACACCAACAATATTCCCACTATTTGGACCTATCCCACTAGGCATTCCAAGACTATTGTCATCAAATTATACACCCTAGGACATTATATGAAACTCTTTCAATTTTATACAACATTAAATCATCCTTCAAGTTGGTGGGAAATTGTAAGAGAGATGAGTCTCTAGGATTGAAAAGGGCTAGTTCCCTAGATATGACTTGATGTGCTTAAAGCACTAAAACTACCTATTATGGGTGAAAAGGGAGAGAAATATATATAAATAAAACCTAAACTAGGAGGTGATACATCAATAATTACTTGAATTCATACACTTATGATTTGTATAATGAACTAAGACAATCAAACTAGCCTCACACCATTAATGGAGCTCTCTAGCATAAGTGTTTCTCATGAAGGAAAATAACAAGTCAACAAATGAAGGCAACTAAAGAAAGGTTAAATATGACACTACCAAACTCATACACACTTCAAAATTCTATTTCAACAACATACACTTCATGAAACCTATTAGGAGAGAAGTCATTCACAACAACACATTCAAGGATTGCATGAAATAAGATGAATTCAATCTATACTTGACTTTTAAGATGGATCACTTCAACACATAGTGAAAATGGACTTAGAGTATAATTGGATTGCTTATCATTAGCTAAAGTATAAATCAAGATACAATTTTGGTAGGGATTCACCATACCAAGAGTTGGAATCCTAATAATGGACAAAAAGGCCCAATTTATAGAACTTGGAAGGAGAGAGAAAAAATAGAAAAGACAAAAGGACATGTGTCACCAAGTGAAAATCATTTTAAATTAAATATAAAGGAGAGGCGGGGTTATCTATTTTAGGTCATGAAGGTGTACTTGTCCACACAAGTCATAAATATAGTGAAAATGGCATAAAACTACCATTTTGGAATAAGAAATTTCCCACTTGAGTTACTTTCCAGAAATACACCTATCCCTACATATGGTCAGGTCTAATGGTTGGTATAATCAAGAGGGGTTATAAATAAGTGCCCACATGTATTGGATTTAACCCTAACCATCCCTATTATTTTGGACATGTATAATAATCATTGTTAGTTTCAAAAACACTCTTTTCCATGTACCTTCTCCACTTGTCATTCAAAACTCCTCAAACTTTAAAAATGATTGATGAACAAGAGGGAGTGACACTTGTCAAAGGTTTTATTATCATCATTTTCAATAAAAATCCTTTAAAATGTCCCCCTAATTGTTCTTCCCCACTTTCACAAGTGTTCACTATTATGGCTCACTAGATTGACTAAAAGTGAGGGCCTAGTTTGGGAACATATAGGATGATTCATAAGATGAGATTAATTTTTGGAGTTATCTCAAGAGTAAAAATTTCTCCCAAAGTTTGTTTCATCTCCTAATTCCTTGTCTAGCTTACACACCACTCAAAATTGTAAAAACAAGCCCTATTTTCCCCTGATCTATACAAACAAAAACCATGTCTAGGATCCTCTAAGACTCTTATAAAAATTCTAAGTGTTTTCATGGTCATCCCCATTCATTTAAACACTTTAGTGGTAAGCTTTCTCCAATCAGGTCCTTGTGAGGGTTTTATAAGGGTTTTGAGTGGCCTAAACTCTTAACCTTTACTCATATCCATTTCACACTAGGCCTCCCTCAAAATTCCACTAAAGGCTCCTCAAGTTCCTTATCTAACTCTCCTAAATGCCTCTATGTCCCATGCATTAATTCATGAAAGTTACGAACATTTCAACTTGACCATTTGAGCCATTTCCTACACTTTGTGAGGGGTTTGGTTCATTTCCAGCCAAAAATGTTTTCTTGATGAGTTAATCTACAAACCAAAAGTTCATACACATTTTTATTCATCCTAAAAACATTCTTTAATCATTTTAATGGTTCTTCACTAGCTAGGAATGAGAATGTCACTTGTTTAGAGACTGGATCTAGACCTTGTCAAAAGGTTTGTCTATACTTTTAGGTTTAAAAGACCTAATTTGATGGAATCCATACATCGAATGACTTTTTAAACCTATAATATACTTTTCCACTCATGAAACAAAGAATTTGGATGTTTGATAAGGTTAGACTTTGAAATGCCCTTCCACTTGGAGCTAGATTTGCACATTGCCTTACTACCCTACCTGCAAACCTTCTTGTCTAAGTCACCTAATTTCATATATAATATCTTATCAAGGTATATCATGTTTATTTTGGTTTGTAACAACTATTCCAATCATATTGATGGTTCTTATATCTTCTAGTTCATGATTTGGTCCCTTTTCCTCAAAACTACTGCCTAATGCAAGTCAAAAGTGACTCTGATATGAGACAAAACATAGAGGATTTACCTAGATATATAATCAAATAAACTAATTTGATAATACATCATGGGTCCCACGGATTATACCTACAAAATTTTAGCTCCTAACTCCTCCATTTGACCCCTCAACACTACAAATATGTAAGGTATACCTTTTAAAGGTACATGACTCTAAGGGTAAGCACGGTTAGCTTGTGTTTGGGGTTTTAATGAATTGTTTTGAGCTTGGTTAGGAATTTTTAGGGATCATTTATGATATAAAAATAAATCAACTAATTATAGCTAATTTTGTCTTCAAACCCCTTATCCCATGCTTCACATGGCCTCATTTCATATATTTCTTTACCATGACTGAGTGTACAGACTGAGACATTTTTACTTATGAGACAATGACCTTGGGTGGATTGAGGATTTTTTGGGAATGTTATTTAATTCATTTGATCATTATTATTCTACCTCAATTTTTTTGAAACCCTCTTTTTCTTTCTAAGGAATCAAACTCTCATAGGCTCCTCCCTTGCTTATGACCATGTTTGACTATGACAATGGGCAGGGGATCTCCTTATTTTGTTTCATTTCTCCAAGATTTTAATCAAGGTTAAAAACATTATTTAGCATAATTTCGACTCATATCCTTATTCCATTTTAAAACATCTCTAAAACCTAGCCTTTTCACCTACTAGGCCTTTCAATTGCTCACTATCTTCTTGGACTAAGACAGTCTTAATACCTTACCTATAGGTTAATGTAGGATAGGAATGGCATAACATTGGTCTTGATGTATGATTTATAAAATCCTTTAGACCTTCCAAGTTACTAGGTTTTTCATTTTTAACCTATTTTATCCCTGAAAGTGCCTTAAGACCCCTCTAAATTCCCTGATCTCACTCTACACCTATCGTCCCAGCTGTAAGTGGCTAATTTTCACTCATTATAGGCTTATAGGTATCTTTTAGTACAATATATACTTGATCATGGTACTTGAATATTTGGAGGTAGCTGTCTATTTAGAAACTATCAACTTTTCTCATCTCATCCATAATCATGATTATTTCACAAACCTTAAACTTTCCTACCTATAGGTGACTGTCACAGTCATATGTATGGATAAAGAAGTATGCATTAGTGTTTCAAGACATTATATTTTCCTTTTCTCATGCTATATTACCTTAAAAGAATAATTTGAATAAATTATCATCACTCAATTTGATAACATAGCCTAGGACACAAAAATAAGATAAAAGGTTAACTTTTTATCAATGCCCTATAGACAATACTGCCTTGTTTTAGTGGTTTTTAGCCATCCTTATGCTTTGCAACATCCAATATCAATTCACTCTCTTGCTTCTCAAAATGGGAATAAATGTTATGTTTGGATAGGGTTACCAACTTTTAAAATTTAAATTTTGGGATCATCTAGCAAGTGACTTTTGATACGTCCTTAAAAACCTTCAAGGCCTCTGTTTGATATTTTTAGGAAAAAAGGACCTCAGTACAATCCAAGGTTTTAATTGATGATTTGACACTTCTCTTAGTAAACTAACATTGTTAATAGGTGCGCATAGGCCTTTATATAGTAAATACTCCCAAATTATATTAACCACTCTCTTAGAACACCTCTAAAAGGTTTGTCTATGCTCTCAACTGTAGATGGTTATCTCCTCCCATACATGTAGACTTAGACCACTCTCCAAATTTGCAAGTTTGAAGTGCCTACATGCCTTCATCAAAAATTTCAATGTTAATTAGTGATATAAAGAGGATAAAACCCATGTCAAATCTTTAAACTCACACTTTTGATGTCATCATGCTCTTGTAGATGGAGTATTGATTGTTGTACACAAGCAGGAAGATGAAGAAGCAAGATTTTTTAAGGATAAGACTCTCCAAACACTAAAAAAGCACTTTTTAACACTTACATATAACCTAAACTTTATGAGAATAATCTAAACAACATCAAATAAATTTTCTCAATGTGGAGATTCGTTTACAAAGCAACTGAGATGATTGTTGGTGCAAATTATGATATTTTACATGCATTAAGAGGCTTTTATTGGACACTTGAACTCTCTAAAGCTAATATTACCATGGTAGTTTCCTATCAATATTGTATAAACTCGTAGAACACACAAAATAATCAAAACAAATAAATAAAACCTAAAACACATATAAATAGTGACCCCCTCATGGATGCAAGTGCATAAAAAGGTTGCCTATAGTGTTGGCATTTTTTCATAGATTATAATGCACTAATTTAAAACTTTTTCCCCAAAAATTTAAGTTGACTAAGATTAATATCCACCCCCAACACCATTCTTCCTAACTCTACCTATATGGCCCATAGTGAGTGCTTTATTTTGCCCTTCCTAGGCTTGCTAATGGAAAATGAAGGAAAAGGAGTTGCAGATACAAATTTTTGAATTATTATTGAAATAAAATAATTTAAATTAGCTTAAGGATATTATAAAATGCACTTCCCATGTTAATCTGAAAGTGGACTTGATAAATCCATATAAGTGGCTAAAAACTCTCTTTTTCAAGTGTTTTTTTTATTTTTATTTGCACCTACAGTCTTGGTCAGTTAAAACTATTTATTTGAGACCCCTTAGGATACATGGATAATGAAATAACCATGTTTTTACTTTAAAAATTCCCAAAAACTTGTACAAAGCATTAAATGCCCATTTTTGACCCTTGAAAAGACCCAAAGTGACATGAAACACTAATGAAAAGAGTGACCAAGTCTAATATAACATTTATTGGAATTAAATTGCATTTGAAAAAATTCATGACAATTTTTTTTTACCTATGGGGTTGACTCATTTTTATTGGGAGGTAAAAATTTCCAACATTAACTATTGAGGTGAAATCTATAGAAGATGTAGCTCTTAAGAGAGTTCAAAAAAAGATTATTCAAGAGAACATCCTCATTTTAGAGGACAAAGCTATGAATGAAAATATGAAAGATTGGTATGAGTTAAAAAACACACAAATTATTGTTGATCAGACTAAAACATGAAATAAGAACAATTTATAGGGTAAAACAAGATTGGAAAAAGAGAAAGAATTCCATCATTTGAGATGGAACTAAAATTTCTCCCACCTAGGGAGTATGATGCAGAGCATCACCAAGAAAAAAATAAGGTAATGGGTTTAAGAGTTAATAATTACCATTTTTCATATTTTTTTGGTGTTATATATCATAAATGGTCCCTTATAATGTCTTTAAATGATTAGGAGTCTTTAGAATGTGTATTTCTAGGTCTTTTTAGTTTTTCCTACCAAACAGCCTAATTTGAAAATTTTAATTTTTTTATCTATATATGAATGGTTATTTCAATATTTTAAGGTAATAAAAAGGTTTTTAAAATATTTAGTGGATCCTATTTTATCATATAAGTGTGTTTAAGTATGTCATAATGCACAAGTCATTGCCATAAACAAGATAAGCTAAGAAACAAGATCTGGGAACTGCCCTTTATACATGGAGATGGAAAATAAGTAGGATTTTTAACATGTTTGGAATATATAGAGGCTTATATTAATGAGAGTGATAATTAGGAGAGTTACATTAGATTATATATTCAAAGTAAAGAATCAATAAAAGCAAAAAAAGATCAAGATTTGAATAAGAACCCTCCCTACGTAAAAACTATGTATATGCTTATGATTTGAGAAAGACATAAATGAATACAAGAATTTTTTTAACATATTGTATTTGAGATAATGATACCATATTTATATGATGCATATTTACTTTCTATTCATATATCTAGTGTGAATCTTGAATACTTATCTACAAGATATAATTTTCAAGAATACAAGCTTTGAGAGACATGTGAACATAGTAAAGATAGAATAGAATAGGGATATTTTTGAGAGTTATATTTTAAAATTTTGAACAAAGAGAGTAGATTATATATAATTAATTTGGTATAGTCAATATTTGTGGATGATTTGGTTACATTTATAATCCAAGAATAAATTAAAATTTCCATATTATTGATGATTCTAAATGAACCATAGGTGCTCTTAGTGTTCAAAGACCACTTCTAATTTTAGAATCTATAAAATTTAGAGCATGAGTTATAGGTTTTGAAAATCTAGTTTCCTATGGTGAAAGAGCAGTAGAGTAAGATAAATTTTTCCACTATATTTTTATGATTTGATGGTTGGGAGCCACCTTGGTTTATTCTTTGTGAATTGTAGAGAGTCTATGTTAATACTTAGTGAACTATGTTCCAAATTTAATCTATACACTAATATAAATGGATATTTATAATCAAGCTATAACGAAATTGATCTGGTGTAAAAAAGAGCAAAGATAAGGGTAAGGTGACAAAAAAATGATTGATTGCAAATTTTAGTCTCAAACATTATGATAAAGCATCAATTGCAACTAAGTATGCATTCAATAAATATATAATGCAACATAGCCTAAGCTCAAATTTCATTATATATTAGGCAAAATTTAAAGGACAATGTAAAGAGTCAAAATTAAAAACCATGTCCACTTTACAGATATACTAATATAATCAAATAGGATTTGCATATTTGAATATAGAATAAATTTTTTTAAGCAAAACCTAAGATCTTCCAACTAATCTAGCATATGCAAAAATTAGAAACCCTATGATTTAGAAAATACAACTTAGAATTCAAATACACCATTCAACAAGACATCTAATAGCAATTGAGATAAAATCTATATTAGCAATTGACATATCAAATATGAACAATCCTTGCAGAATTCCTTGATAATATTAATTGCTTCAAGTGTACAAAAGTTGCTCAAAAATCTCTCTCCTTTACAAATGGTGATGCATGCCTTTATAGAAAGATCAGGTAGTATACTAATCAGTTATAAAATATATGTGTACAAAGATAAGGATAGCTATCTGTACAAGTTCTCAAATACATGCACGTTTCTCGATCATACTGACCTAGAGGTAAATATCCTAACAAACTAGCATATGCCTTTACAATGGAATATTCTATTTCAAAATTTTATAAAATTCTAAAAAATAGAATACTGCTTAATTTTTTGGTGGGGCCTTTGATTACCATTATTGGAGGATGTTCATGGATTTATCATGTTGTTCATCAACTAACTCTAGATCCATAATAGGCTTCATGATACACTCATCCTCTTGATCTACCAAGTCATCAAGTTCCCTATCATTCCTAACCATGGATTCTTTAATGCTCCTAACTTTATTTATCCTTTATCCTACATTGAATATCATGTCTATGATCTTATTGTTATCAGCCCCAGATTTGCCTTGGCTTCTTCTTTTGATTTCTTAGGTTACCAAGGTAGTCATATGTATAAATTCTTCATCACTTATGATTCCAAGGATAGTGGGTTGTGTAGCATCTATGAGCATAGTCCCAAGAAGCTGTTCAATTCTTGCAATTAGATCCTTATCATCTTCCAAGAGTCTTCCCACATCATTGTGTCAAGAACTCAAACTTTGAACTTTGTCAACCACAATTCCTATAATTATGCTTACGTGTCCTAAACTAATGGTATTGAAGCTTGGGATCTACTTCCTTGCTTGAAAGTTGAGAATTTGGGCTATGTTATCCTCTAAGGCTTGCCATTATGTGACCAAGATCTTAGCTAATATATATTACCCCTCTAATTCATTTTACCTCAATTTCATTATTTTGAGTACCTCAAACATGTCATAAAATCACTCATCAAGCATTTTTGGCATTGCCTCAAACACTGATAAAATTACCTATGTCTGCAAGTTTTCCTTTTCTCTTTCCAAATTTAAGATCCTCTTCTTTATCCCCTAGACTTTAGCTTTGGCCTATGTTCATTGGGCCTTAATCAAGCTTTCCACATCTTCTTCATGAATGGCTACCTCACCAAGCTACTGGTCTCCCATAGGGGTTAATCTTATAAGGGGCTCCACCTTTTGAAAGGTGAATTCCTCTATTACAAACATAGTTATCCTTTTTTTAATCCTTTTCAATCTAGTTAATTTAAGATTGAATTGGATGATAGTGACTAGCTTCTTGAACTTGGGAGGCTCTAGGACCTACACACATGAGCTACTAGATGCTCTTGAGGCATCCATCTTCTTGATATATATCCCATGAGTGACTAAAATCCTCATTTCTTCTTTCTCCTTCACCATATCAAGAATCCATGGATTTATGTCATCTTACATCTCAACATTAGAAACTCTTGTCATGGCCCATGAATGAAAAAGAGGTAACTTTCCATAAATGAACCAGTTAGGAATGAGTGGTCTATAAGAATTCATCACTAAAGAGATTGATTTCACTAGTGGGATGATTGAAAGTCAATCTTGGTCTCTTCCTTGGTCTAATGGGGACCAATGCTAGCTCTGCCTTCCTCTTCTATTGGGATGCCACAAGGACAAGCTCTTTTCCTTATTTTCCTCAGGCTCTTCTTTCTTGCCTAAGTCATAGGCCTCTACATGTCCCTTAAGGGCACCCTCAAGTGTTTCTTCTAGATCCAATGCTATCATATCAAAATATTCTACTCGAGAAGGTGGTCTTTGGTGAAGTGTTGAAGGTGGGGGGGGGGGCATACCTAGGTCTCTCTTCCAATCTAACTTCTCCCAATTTCTCTTTGTCCTTACCTTGTTCATCCTAATTTTGCACCAATTTATAGTCCCTAGGAAGTTAGTTGAGGTGAGAAGGGCATCTAGTACGTATGACATCATGTAAAATTGCTTATAGGTCTTCCTTTTAATGGTAGTGAATTTTTTGGTGATGAAGACACTTATTAAATATCCAATTAGAGGGGTAAATTTTTCATCCACTATGAAATGTATAAAGGGAACCTAGATTTTGTTCACATAAGTGGTTGAAGGGGCACCAAAGGCTCAGTACAATAGGGTCATTATAACCCTAATTCCCTCCCTAAATTGGACAATTAGGATTTTTCCCTCAAAGTCCTTGAAAATATGTGGTCCTTGGTGTAGCTAGGGCTTAAAGATAGAGTCTAGATCATGTTTTTTGGTCCATTCCTTGATTTTTTATAGTTCTACATGGGGAAGGGGGATCTTATAATACTTATCAAATGCTATAGGAGAAATATATGCTATTTCCTTGGTATTTCCCTCCTAAATGATCCATTTTTTTATCAATTCTATAGTCCAAAAAGATGGGATCAAGGATGTCTATATAATGTAGTACCTCAAGTTTTGCCATGGTGTGGTGAAGGCTAGCCATCTGTACTGTAACTAGGTCATAGTGCCTCCTGCTTGTAGTGTCAATTCTTTGTTCCTCCTTAGAAATGGGTGGTAACTCCTCTACTTTGAATAAGATCTAATAAAAATTCCTAATACTTGGGATATTTAGGGATACAAGGTCTAATTTGATGTCTTTGAATATCTGCCTTCATTATCTATTGATAAGTAGAGCTTGGTCTCTTCCTTTAATTATTGTTTGTGAGCTACCATTATCTCTATTCCTATAAATTTCTCACACTAGATTGAAAATGATCTTTGTGAAATATCTCTTGTGCTAAGAAACACAATTAAGTTCTCCTTGGATCAAATTATAACCAAATGAGTTAATTTGGGTCACTTTTATGCAAGGTTTAGGGTTTTGGATCTTTAATGGTAGAATATATCTAGGCTTTAGATTATATATGCCTTGGATTTGATTTGGACCAATTCCTTTACCCTTTTTGTGTTTTTTATCCCAAAAGATATTGTAGTTTATCTTTTTCTACTTGTGTGACACCTATGTGGCATTGGTTTGGGCCTTTCACAGTATTTTTCATAAATGCCATTTGAACACTAGCCATTAGCATTCAAAAATGCCTCTTTTATTTCAATCTATTGGATCAAAATCTATGGTCAACATGAACCACTGATTGTAATCTAGGCCCTTGCATGTGATTGGCTCCTTATATTCCAAGCCCTATAGTTGTGACACTTGGCATCTTTGTATGCCTTCCTCATGCTTTTAATCCTATGTTAGTGCCTTATTGAATAGGCATTGACCACACAAAGAGCTCACAAGCTTTTGAAAAGTCATGAGTGCATGTTGGATCATCTTCTAGTGATGAAGCATGAAACATCAAATCATATTGTTATCTCTACCTCAAATGGGCCTTTACCACACATGAAACTCATTGGTTCTTAAAGCCTTGTCTAAAAGTCTACATGAGTCTTCTCATTTTTGGATCAAAATCTAACAATGAAGTGTGAACTATTGATCTATAAAGATACCTGAACATTAAGTTAGCACATTATTTAGACCATGACTTAGGCTTAATCCCCTTCATATAATGTTTTTTTCACTTATTTTTTATGAAATAAACCTTAGGCTAAGGGGTTTATGCCTAAGTTTTCTTACTTATAGGCAAGGGGTCCATGGCGTAAATATTCTAGGCTAAAGTTTACACAATGTTTAATAAACATAATGTACACATTGGTATAAAATATTTATGCCAAAGATTTAATAAATATTCTCAAAAAGGATCAACATGACGTAATGGTCCAATAATAGATAGGATTTTATTGTATTGACAAAACACATTAAAACCTTTAACTAAAAGTATTTGGTCTAAATTTTATGATATTAGGACTCTCTTTAAAAATAAGGCTTAGTGTAAGTCTATAGTTTAAGGTTTAATGGGGACCTTAAATTATAGACTTAGACTAGGTTTACTTGGCATATACATAGACCATATGACTATTTCCACATTTTAAAAATTGAAGATTTCTGGTGTTTGAGCATTTCTTGAGCACTTCCCTTAGCCTGTAAATCTATTTTTGAGCCTTACAAAGAGATTTTGGAGTATATTTTGATCTTGATCATAATAATTCATTAGATTAAATTGTATGGTCATGTGGGCATAAAATACATCCTCATAGATGTCAAATGATGGTTACACAAGTGTCTATTTTAAGCTAGTGAAGCTTTTAGTTTGATGGGCCTAAAGTGGATGGTTGCACGTACATTAAATACATCCTTCTAGATGTCAAAATAAATGAGTAAACATCAGTTTTAAGCTCATCAAATTATTAGGACCAAATGTGAGAATGACACTTAGCACATCCATGAGGCCTCCTAGGATCTTTCACTTAATTCACTTCATCAGATCATAATTTGTGACAATGCATTAGTCATCGATCGTAATATGAGAGCTTATTCATGATTGGTTATTTTGTTGGGTGGGATCCATTTGTTTTTTGTCATCAAATTCAAGGGTGCCAGATGTCGATCATTTATGTCTTTCATAACCCTTTGAATTTTCAACTTCACCTCAATCTCTCTGATTAGATCTTTGCAAGCATGTGATAACAATTGATCATGATCTGAGGGATTGACTATGATTAGTCTAGTGGTTACATTTAAGATCCTATCAACTTTCCTCATGTCATTTATTTGGATGGCCATGAGGAAAAATGAACCACTAGATCATCAAAGATACATGTTATTTAAGTCAAAGCTCATGCAAATTCCTCACTCTATTGGATCAAATGTTGTGATAAATCATGGGCCATTAGATCCTATAAGATGCAAGGAAGTGAAGTTAGGACTGTAGAGATATAAAAAACTTAGGCTTAAGGTGTTAATACTAATGTCTTACTTTTATTAATAAATATGCTAGGTCCGTACGATTAAAAACTTAGGCTAAGGTGTCAAGCCTAAGGTCTCACTCATATTAATAAATATGTCAGGGCCTTAGGGTTAAAATCTTAGGCTAAGTTAGGAAATAATAAAAGGACCTTTTATAATGAACAAGTAGTAAGGCATACAAAGGAACCATAAAGGGGAAAGTAATAAATGGGACCAAGGACTTTAGACTAAGTTTTAGTTATGTTAATAAACACAATTAAACTTTTAACATGAATTCTATGCTTAGGTCCAAAAAATGACTTTGTTTAAAAAGGTTCCCACCGATTTGGTTCCTACCAACATTGAAATTTAAATTGAGGACTTTGGCTAGGTTTTGAAACATGAAATTTTTAGGGACAATGCCATAGAACCTGCAACTAAAATCCATACAGAACATCTATTAGTGATGTTAGTCAAAATTAAAGCAAAACAAAACTATGTAAGCCTAATTTTAACAAAGTGGCTTATTTTCAAATTCTACAAATAACCTTAACATGCTAAATTTCATGTTCAAACTTTAGGATTTCTTTCAAGGGTCCCAATTTTCAAAAAATGGGGGTATGTTAGCCCCAAGAAATGGTGACTTAACGGGGAAACATAGAAATATGTTATAACTTAGACACTATGGTTTAGCAAGTTAGATTATGGTTGAAATAAACCTTACATTTGTAGAGTTAGGGCCAAACACCAAGACATAGCCATACTATGTGTGTGTTTTAATTCCACTTACTATTTGTCATGGGGTCCAACAAACAATGTCTAGATTTCATGTCCTTAGTCACTAACACTAACTTATAAGATGTTAAGATGTTCATTGATAACCATACTTTTATCTTAGGGAAGTCTTGGGCATTTCTCTACTACTAGCTAGGAATCTATATCCTTGACATAGATTCCCTTGTTTCCACTTAAGCCCTTACTCCACTACCAATTAGGAATCCATAGCCCTAATGGAGATTACCAAAATAACCTATGCTTATAAAGCTTTTAATTTTGCATTGAGTTCCTTTTTTTTGTATTTTCTTGAGATGTTTATGCTTTTAGAAAGGTTAATAACTAGAATAGCTAGGTTTTATGATTTGGTCAAGTGTTTAATATTTGGAAAATCACCTATGGATGTAACCATTATCCTTGGAAAGGATGTTGATTAAATGTTAGCATGACTATACAATGATAGTTTGAATTTTCACCCTACAAGTGCAAGTATTCTTAAAACTAATTTAAGGCTAGGATAATGCTTAAGTTCCCATGAAATAATTAACTTCCTCTATCGGTCTTTACTATTTTTTGCAAATTATAGAATTATGCTTACATTTCATAACCATGGTCATCATATGCAAGGGGTTTGTACCTTCATTTTTGAGTTTTGGGAACTTTCAAGCAAAATTCATAACTTTAAGCTCAATATTGTCCAAGAGGACTTATTGGAATCAAGAAATAAATAAATAGGAAAGAAACACACAATAGAAATCAATAAAGAAAGACAATAAGGGAAAACAGGATAAACATTATTATGCATAAAAAAGGGATAGGAAGGAAAGAATTGAAAGGAAAATAGCTAGCCTACTTACTCTAAATCTAACCAACTTATAGTTTACTCTATGAAGACCTCTGAAGGAGTCGTAGAGAAGTAGTGATCGAGGTATTTTCCATTGGTGGTAAATGTAATCTCTTCTCCTTGTATATCTTTGAGATTTAAGGTATTGTTCCCTAATGTTTCTATAATCTAGTTTAGGCTAATCCACAAGGGTGTGAGTTTATAATGTTTGCCCTTAGGATTAGATGCTTTATCCTAAAGGAGAACCAAGTCTCCCTATCTAAACACCTTGAACTTGGAACTTTTATCAAACCATCTCTTGACTATGGTTTGATGCCTACTAAAATCCGCAAAAGCTTTCTCCCTTGCATCTTCCATCTAAATTATGTCTGGCAATATTGAATTGGCAAGTTCTTGTCTCTCTTCCATGTATTCCTATATAAATATGTATGTGGAAAACTTGAGATTGATAGGAAAAATAGGTTCTTATCCATATACCAATAAAAATGGTGATTCTCTTAAGGTTTGCTTGATACTTATACTATCAACCCAAAATAAAAATTTAAGGAGCTTATGTTAAGTCCTAGGTTTGTCTACAATAGACTTCTTAATTTCCTTCATTAGGTTCTTATTTATAGATTCAAAAAATATATTCCCTTGGAGATAATGGTTGGATGCAAACTTGAGAGTGATACCATTATCATAAGCCCATTCAGTCATCTCTATGGAAAATAATGTAGATCCATTATCACACACTAGAGAGACTAGAGTTCCAAACCTACTATAGTTATTTTCTTCTAAGAATTTGATCACCATTTTATTCTTGCATTACTTAGTGGCTATATCCTTAGTCCACCTTGTATAATAGTATGTGGCTGTCAAGAAATATTTATGACCCTCAAATGAATTAGGGTTGATCACCCTAACAAAATTTAACCCCCATTGAGTAAAGGGTTTGTAAATCATGACTGGTTGTAGTGGCATTGTTTCATTTGGATCCTTGGTGATAAAAATCTAACATGAGTGTCATTCCATCACATTTTTGAAAGCATGCTTAAAAATAGTTGGCCAATAATAACTAGCTCTGAGAGTTTTGTGAGTTTTGGTCCTTCCATATGGATGTCCACTACCCAGATTTTCATGAAAGGTGGTCATGATTTGGGTGGCTTCTTATTTTGAGATACATCTCAAGTAAACCCCTTCAAAATTTATCTTATATAAGACCCCATACTTGATCAAGTAGTGGGTTGCCTTCAACTTTAGGGCCTTCATTTTCTCCCTAGATGATCCTAAAAGATAAGTACCATTAATTAACAAATTTATGATTGAACCATACCACTTATTAGATTTAAATTTATGTTATTCCACTTTGCATAATACTTAGCCTAGGGTTAGTATTAGTAATCATCTAGATCAAAACTTGGTACCTTACTAATTTTGTTTTTTTCATCTCCAAGTCATATTCTTGTAAAAATGGCATCCAATTACATCTACGTTCTCTTAATTCATTCTAAATTAGCATAATTTAGGTTTCAAAGTTAGGTAAAATAGCATGTACCTTATTTCTAAGGATGCAATGCCTAAATTTCTTAACTACCTTAACTAATGAATATGCATATTTATCAATCAATGAATAATTTAACTCATCATTCTTAAAATTAGTGCACATAAAAGCAATTGGGTGTTCACATCCTTTAGTTATCTGAGTCAATATTGTAGCCATAATGTTGTCAAATGCAAAGGAATAGAGGTAGAAGTCCCTTGAAAAGGCAGGATTTATGAGGACTGGAGCATGGCTAATGGCCTCCTTGATATCATTAAATGCCTTTATGGAATATTCATTCCATGTGACCTTGGCATCCTTATTTATCATGTCATTCAGTGGCTTGATAATTTTTGAAAATACAAAAGTAAACTTTCTTAAAACAATTATCTTGCCAAAAAATGACTTTAACTCTTTTTAACTATTTGGAAGTTTTATTCTAGATATGTCCTCCACTCTTTCAAGATCTATAGAGATCCCATATTTGGTTATAACATGACCTAATAATTTTCCTTCAGTCACACAAAATATGCTTTTCTTAGGGTTTAAGGAAATTCCATACCTACTATATTTTTCAAAAACTTGTTACAAATGCATGAAGTAACCTTCCCTATTTTTAGATAAAACTATTAGATCATCCATATAAATAATGATACACTAACCTATCATGTCTTAGAAGGCATGGTCCATAGCTCTTTAGAAGGTATCTCTTGCATTGATTAGCCCAAAGGGCATCCTCTTATAAGTAATGGTTCCCCACTTTACAATGAAAGTTGTCTTCATCATGTCATCTTTATCAACTAACACTTGGTTTTAACCTAAAAATCCATCAATAAAATGCATCATAGCTAAACCTAAAACAACTTGAATCACTAGGTCTAGGTAAGGAAGGGGATAGATGTGATTTTTTGATGATTTTTTTAAGTTCTTAGAGTCAATACAAAGTCTAATATCACCATTTTCCTTCTTGAATGGAACCAAATTAGCCACCCAAATGGAATGCATGATGCGGAAGACTATCCTAACATCTAATAATCTTTTGACCTCCTTAAATATCATGGGTTCTTAGATAGGGTTTATATGACTATGTTTCTACCTGAATGGTTTGAAACTCTCCTTAAGGGGTATATTATGGGTAATGAACCTTAGATTAAATATCTTTAAGTTATCATAGGACCAAGATATGAAATCCCTATATTGGGTAAGGAACTCTTTGGCCTTCTCATTCTCAATGTTTGTGTAGGTTTTCCCAACATTTACTAGCTGAGGTTTATCTTGGAGTTCAATATCAATAGCATTATTATATTTCCCACTCACCTTGAGAACCTTAAAAACCTTAGCTAGTTTGTCTTGATCAAGAAATCTCTTCAAAGCAATGATCCCCTTGGGGATCTTGTTGTCATTCAGTTGGATGACTTTACCATCAAATTTTTCCTCCTTAAATGTACTCTCATTAGTCTCATTAATAATATGAGCATCAAATGCTCTATAATTGGTCATAAAATCCAATATCTATTGATCATCATTGAAAACCTAGAAATGGTTAACATTATCAGGCACTAAAGGACAAGGGATCAACTCAATACTAAAATTAGGGGAATCTTAGATGGGCATGAGGTTGGCTACAGTAGATGCCAACTCATTAGTAGTTTGGTTTTCTCTTATAAGGATGGAAATGATGCCAAAGGCATTAAAGGATTCAATCAAATCATAAAATCTAAACTTATACATTTTCAGGTATGAGAGCTTACATTGGTATTTGCTTCTTACCTGGTTGACCACTAGTTTTGAATCCCCATAAAGTAGTAGTTCTTTGGATTTATTCATTATAGTAAATTTTAAACCCAATATAAGGGCTTTGTACTCATCAATATTATTATTATAATGAAATTAGAGCTTATAATAATCATGATAGTTTCTATTAGTAGGGTTAGTTAAAATAATACTAATGCCTGATCTAACATTATACCTAACACCATTAAAATGCAACTTCCCTAGTCTAGGGAACAACATGAGCACCCTTGGGATCACATACCTTATTAGCCTCTTGGGTGAAAACCCCTAAATTTGAGTCAATTATTTTGACCCTCTCATTCACAACATTTTACTTAGTTATCATATGTTTCATCCTTGGTTCTCTCTCAACCCTAATTTGATTAGGAACTCCCTTTCAAGATAGCCATGAATGTGAGAAATGTTTGGACATGTAACCATTCAAAGCCTTAGTCCATTCCCTAATCAGATAAGATTTCATAAACACTATGTATCTCAACAGCTTGAACATCAATGAATTGCTACACGTTAAGCTCAAAAGCTAGTTGCAAGTGAACTTTTAAAATCTCCCAAATTACCTTAACTCTAGATTTGTCTAATTGGGTAATAACCTATTAGACTTAATGGAATTCAAGCCTGTTTATTTGCATATAACTATAGGAATGATATTGGTAGATGATCCTAAATCTAATAAGATATTATGTAAGTTTTTACCAAACATCTTGATAGTGATCAAGAAAGGAGGAGATTCAGCTTTGGCTTTGTGCACAGTCCCATTGGCATGATCAGTCTGTAGTGGACTATTGGATTTATTTGATAAAGATTCTAGTAGAAGGCCCCTTTTCTCTATAATCTATGTAAGTTCAGGCATTGTAATATTATACTTTATCTTCTTCATGTTCTCAACTATGTTATAGCTAGTTTTAAAAGAAATAAGAATTTCAATGTTGGGTTTAAAAGTACTCCCTTTAGGTGGTTCAATATTGTTTCTTGAAGAAGTGTCTAAAGGAGTTCCAAAATTATTCGAAGGTGTTGAGGTGGTCAAAGTCTTCCTCTATTCCCTATTCCTTAAGGGATATGTCTTCTTTAAGAATTGTTGAAATGCTTGGATCTCCTCAGGGACTTCATTAAGTTCAATTTCTCTTAAAAGGGGAAATCAAAGGTGTCCACCATGAAGGATTGATTAGATTACTTATATCTAGAAGTTCTTGCACCACTATCCTTATTAGGGACCACATGAAATGTATCCAAATCCTCTTGGAAAGCCTCAAAAACTTTTCAAAATTATATACATTTAATTTCCCCATGCTTAGTTTTACAATGTACCCTATAATAATCAGGTAATGAAATATCAATGAGGTTAATATCCATGATCTTCTTTTTAGAAGATGGCTCATTAATTCTCTTATTATGAAAACTATCATTATAAAGTCTATTATTTGTCCTATTATACCTTTGAAATGAGAAGTTTCTACCTAAACCCTATGTAGTATTCCCAACTTGTTTTTGTAATTGAAGAAAATTAGTGCTCAACTTTTAGACCATTTTTAAGATAGATTTATTCTCATTTTTAGGAGTTTTACAATTATGTACCTAGTTGTTAGTATTTGGTACCAAATCCCTTTGATCATTTAGATTGAATCCATTAGTAAGATGATTTAAGAATCCCTAATTTAGACTGGGAGTTGCATGACTCAGTGGTAAATAAGTTAGGTTTGGGAGTTGATTTAAGGCTAGGAATTTTGGTTATTATTTGGGAATAAGTTCATCATAGGCATTTGTGGCTTGATGTTTGGCACAAAATATGTCATTTGCCCTTGGGGAAACATCTGATCATTAATGGTTACCACCTTAGAATAGGCTCTAGCTAATGAAGTTATGGATGTCATGGATCTCTTCAAAAACATAGAGGTCATGGGATTTACTACATCTTTGTAAATATCTAAAGCTAAGACATCATTAGGCTTATAAGGTTCTATGGTTCTACTAATTTTTTTTAAAATCTAGCATTGAAGGGCCTAATAGGCTCACTTGCATCTCTTTTAATGGTGGTGAAGTGATGGTAGATAACACAGGGACTAAAAATCTTACCAAACTGATCTATGAATGCATTATTGAAATCACCCCATATAAGATGTAATTATTAGGCAAATTCAACAATAATTCACAATAAAAATTATTAAAAGTGAAGGGGAATAACCTATAAGCTACATCTTCATACACAACATTGAATAATCTTAAGGTAGCTTTAAAATACTTTATATGTTCTTTAATTGTTACCATAACCATTGGACTAAATGTAGGAAAGTAATTTTCAAGGATGCATGGGAGGTCATAAACCATACCTAGTACATTGATTGAAGATTTTCCCAACCAATCCATATTTAGATGAAGACTAAAGGCATAGGTACTTTGAAGAGGGAAAGTTGGCAAAGATCTAGATCTCTTACGTCTACCTTTCTCATGTCTAACCATTTTGTGGACCTCAAGCTCAAGAAAAGGCTCCTTGGTCTTTGAGTGTGATCTTTTTTTTAATCCTAGGAAATTTTAGCTTGAAATTCGAATATCCTACCTAAATTAGGATGTATCAAGTTAACTTTTATAAATAATAAGAGTTATGCATGCGCATTGAGCTTATTTTGCAAAGGTGGTATGAAAAATTGTAAAGGACAATGATCTTTGATTGAATTAGATTAAAGACATGTTCAATTAAGTATATATGGTCTATATTAATAAGTATAAGCTTAAAGTAACTTATATTTATGATAGATATGCCCACCTTTGATCAAAATAAGCCATCATAACCTCAAATACTATGGATTTTCAAAGCTAAAGTTAAATTTACATGAAACAAGTATCAATGCCCAAATAACTTTAAAGGAAGCAAAAATATGCACTATAAACAAAAAATATCAATGATATTTATACTTTTAAGCAAAGAATTATCTCAAAAACACAAAGATATACTAATCTTTAGATGAAATAGACTAAGATCAATAAAGATTCAAAGAATTTAGGTCCTCCTTCTAGCACCAGTGGGAGATTGTATTGTTGATGATTCTAAATGAACCAAAGGTGATCTTACTATTTAAAGAACACTTCTCATTTTAAAATTTAGAAAATTTATAGCATGAGTTTTAGGTTTTGAAAATCTAGTTGCCTATGGTGAATAGTAATAGAGCAAGATAAATTGTTTGATAATGTTTATATGATTTCATGGTTGGGAGCTACCTTGGTATATTCTTTGTGAATTATAGAGAGTCTATGTTAATACTTAACAAATTATGTTCCATATTTAAGCTATACACTAATCTAAATGGATATTTATAATGAAGTTAAAACTAAAGTGATCTGGTGTAAAAATGTAATATCCCTAATTTCCCCTCAAATCTGAAACTGGATATTTCCCTGACTATCTCTCTGTATTTTGATTTTTAAATATTTTGCATGAGTAAAATGCGATTTTGCAAGATAAATTTAGATAAATAATAAACCACAGTAAATCTCTTATCTACCAATCAAATATCTTATCACTTGTTTAGATAATTATAATTACAGTATTTGCTCATACATATAAAGAATATTAAAATATGATCTAAAAACCCTGATCTTCTACAAATCAAGAAGTTAAGCTTGAATCTGGAAGTCTCGGCCTACTATGTCAAACACACAGTTACCGTCGTTGGTCGATATATTGTCAATGTCGATCACTGTCGGTCCTTCTTTGCCGATATCAGTCTTCAGTCGATCGATGTCGGTCACTGGGGATCTCTTTTTGCCGAGGTCGGTATCTGCGTGGATCTGTACGGACCTATACAGACTTCGTACAGCCACTAATTAAGCACAACCTATCTGTTTTCAACCCTTGATCTGAAGATATGTGGCTCTAATACAAAAGATCTCTATCTGTATAATTTATTGAATCAAAACTAAATAAGAAATACCTAAAATATTGTGATAACTTCTATGTGAAGTTATCTCTCAAATCTATAAACCTCTGTGATACTTTTGTATAAAGCTATCTCTCAATTTGGTAATAGATCAGCTGATATTTCACAACCTCTAAATCGCACACAATGAAGAGTTGATGTTCTCCAATGTAGATGGAATCTTGGAACCCTTGGCTCAGTCTTCACAGAAGAATTCTTCAAAATCAATAATCAATAATCAATGCCCAATCCAAACTCTCTCCCATGAGAAACCCTTATACCCTCCAAAGGTATGCTTGCTAAAATTAGATTTCCTCAAATTAGAACTTGGGTTTCTTAAATTAGAATTCCTCAAATTAGAACTTGGGTCTTAAAATTAGACCAATTCTTAAATTAGAATTAGGGTCTTAAAATTAGACCAACTAATTAATAATTAATTATTAATTAGACCAAATAATTAATATTTGATTAAATCAATCAAATATTAATATCTCCCTTAATTCATATCCAAAAAACCCAAACAAAAAGGCAAGCCCAGCTCCATCAAGACCCTCTATCCATCCCATCAGCCTACAAAGGTCACATAATAGGCTAATCCTCAACTCTGAACATGTCAACTCAAAAGGGGACATGACAATCCACCCCTCCTGAAATTGCTTGCCCTCAAGCAATCGCTGAGTGATACACCCATCAATCCACCTGGATCCCAAATGTAGTCATGATCTTCCCTGCTATTAATCAATGCAAACTCCATGCCATGTCCATCCCTAGTACTAAGATAAGCACCCCAACATCCAATCCATAAATGAAAATCAGAAAGCAACTCAAGCAAACTCCATACTTGAATAATATCTAAATAAGGATTATGAAGGCTAGAAAGAGTCATATCATCATCAACCTGTGACCCAACTATAACAAAAAGCTGAGTCCCTACCATATGTGATAACTCCTGAACTGCACTCACCTCAAGACCAAGCTCATCCTCATATCTCTCTTGTGTTGGTGCCAATGTGCACTCGTCATCACACTCTATAATGTCAAGTGGTGTAGGCATCTCCATCCGATGAAAAAACATATATCTGAAGATGTTGCCCTGTATTGCCTTAAGAATATGTGTGCTCCCATAAACAACAAAGAGAACCTCCATGTCCTTAAGACGAAGAATAACTTCCTCAAATGAATGAAGCCACTTCATACCCAAGACTAAGTCTATATCCCCCATGTTCACCACATAATAATCAGCCTTGAACTCATAGTTGTTCAAGTGCAATGGGAGATCTCTAATCATATGCTCACACCTAAGAGTGTGACCATCGGCTACCTTAACTCTGATGCCCTCAAAATCTTTGGTAGTGAGTCCACGCTTTTCCACAAATCTAGCATCTATTAAATTATGTGTGGCTCTTGTATCAAGAAGGGTGATAACCTTCTGCCCTACCAAAACTCCATGGAGTCTTAATGACTCATTTGACTGAATGCTAGATAGGCATGCCTCTTGTATGTGAAGCTCCAACTCTACCTCTACCTTAGGCTCTAAAGCCTCTACCTCTATCCCCTTAGAACTATTCTACTATTCAGAATCCTCTGAATCTGAATCCTCATAATATGCCCACATCACATGATTTGCCTTGCCCTTAGGCCTCAAAGGACAATTGTGATGGATATCATATGGACCTTTGTAGTAGAAGCAAAGCTTCTTCCTACATAGATTGTTAAGCACCTAACAATCCAAAGGTGGTGCTACTGGATTGGCCTTTGAATCATTCCTTACACCTGATTTATGCATGTTGAAATCTGGTCTCTCTGTATCTACATTGGAGCACTTATGGTCTCTAGATGAAGAAGTACCTTTGGAGTTAAATTTATGGGATGGGGCTGACATCTCCATACTACGCACCTTCTTCATAGCTACCTATAATGAAGGAGGATCAAAGGCTTTGATCCAACCTCTCAATGGTTCTGTCAATCCCTCCATGAAGAGAACTACCAATCTACGCTCAGAAATATTGGGCACCATGACTGCCAATCTCTAAAACTCACCAATGAAGGACTCCAAGTTACCTATTTGTCTCAACTATGCCAGATCTTGAAAGTAAACCTAGGGATCTTTCCTATCAAACCACTCAACCAATCTATCCACAAAGTCCTGGTATTCTGTCACCTAGTTATGCTGAAGTGTTACCATACCATGGTACCACCAATCATGTGCTACTCCATCCAAGTGAAAAGTGGCGTATTTGATGGCCTCTATCTCTGACATTGGTCTCAATGCCAAAAAGGTGTCAAGCTTATGAACCCAAGCTTGAGCTGTCATCTTGTTGTTCCCATCAAAAGTGGTCAAAGAAAGCTTGCCAGTAGCCTTCTTTAGCTCACTGAATTAAACCTTAGGCCTCCTATCCTGTCTAACTAATATGTAGTGATCTCTCCTCAGCTAAACAAAATGATCAAAGGATGTCCTCTCTTGAACATGAGGAGGTAATAAGTCCCACTCATCATTTGCAGCCATGTAAACATCTGCAAATGGGGAATTTCCTACCTCCTCCTCTATTGGTGCCTCTGGTTCTTCTTGAACAAATGTAGGATGCGTAGGTCTATCCACTATTCTGGAGTGGGTCTGCTATGGCCTCTGATTAACCATAGCACTCCTGTCATCTCTTTGTTCCCCATTTTATCTATCAAGTGCATTCATCCCCCTTATCATAGTTGTAAGTACCTGTAGTGTCTGATTCATTTACTGTTGGCTTGTCATCATAGCACGGTGAAATTCTCTGGTGTCCTGATCATCATCATACCTATGGCCCCTGGGTGGGCTACCCTCATGTCTGTCACTCATGATGATCAGTGGCTGATCTAACACCTGGGTACCTTCAAGTAAGGCTCTAATGCATGTGTTATACTTATGTGGTCCCAACTCTTGTGGCTGCATAAGATTGTCAAACCCTCAGGATGGCAAGATTTAGCTCTGATACCACTGTAATATCCCCAATTTCCCCTCAAATTTGAAACTAGATATTTCCCTGACTATCTCTCTGTATTTTGCTTTTTAAATATTTTACATGAGTAAAATGCAATTTTACAAGATAAATTTAGATAAACAATAAACCACAGTAAATCTCTTATCTGTCAATCAAATATCTTATCACTTGTTCAAATAATTACAATTACAATCTTTGCTCATACATATAAAGAATATTAAAATATGATCTAAAAACCTTGATCTGTAAATCAGAAAGCTAAGCTTGAATCTAGAAGTCTCAACCTGTTGTGTCGAACACACAATTGCCAATGTCAATCGATATACTGTCGACGTCGGTCACTGTCGGTCCTTCTCTGTCGATGTCGGTCTTCAGTCGGCCGATGTCGATCACTGGGGATCTATTTCTGTCGAGGTCGGTATCTACGTGGATCTATACGGACCTGTACAAACTTTATATGGCCACCAATTAAGCACAACCTGTCTATTTTCAACCCCTGATCTAAAGATATGTGGCTCTAATATAGAAGATCTCTATGTGTATAATTTATTGAATCAAAACTAAATAAGAAATACCTGAAATATTGTGATAACTTCTATGTGAAGTTATCTCTCAAATTTGTAAACCTTTGTGATAACTTCTGTATGAAGCTATCTCTCAATTTGGCAATAGATCAGTTGATATTTCACAGCCTCTGAATCGCACACACTGAAGAGTTGACATTCTCCAATGCAGATGGAATCCTGGAACCCTTGGCTCAGTCTTCAAAGAAGAATTCTTCAAAATCAATAATCAATAATCAATGCCTAATCCAAACTCTCTCCCATGAGAAACCCTTATACCCTCCAAAGGTGTGCTTGCTAAAATTAGATTTCCTCAAATTAGAACTTGGGTTTCTTAAATTAGAATTCCTCAAATTAGAACTTGGGTCTTAAAATTAGACCAGTTCTTAAATTAGAATTAGGGTCTTAAAATTAGACCAACTAATTAATAATTAATTATTAATTATTAATTAGACCAAATAATTAATATTTGATTAAATCAATCAAATATTAATATCTCCCTTAATTCATATCCAAAAAACCCAAACAAAAAGGTAAGCCCAGCTCCATCAAGACCCTCTATCCATCCCATCAGCCTATGAAGGTCGCATAATAGGCTAATCCTCAACTCTGAACATGTCAACTCAAAAGGGGACATGAGAAAAAAAGAGTAAAGAAAAAGGTAAAGTAAAAAATAAATGAGTGATTACCAATTTTAGTCTCAAACATTATGACCAAGCATCCATTACAACTGATTATGCATTCAACCAATATATAATGCAACATAGCCTAAGTTCAAATTCCACTATATATTAGGTAAACTTCAAAGGACAATGGAAAGAGTCACAAGTAAGAACTAGGTCTACTTTAAGAATTTACTAATATAATCAAATATGATTTGCACATTTGAATATAGAGCAAAATGAAATGATGCAAAACCTAAGATCTTCTAACTAATCTAGTAATGCAAAAATTAGAAACCCTGTGACTTATAAAATGCAACTAAGAATTCAAAGAAACCATTAAAATTCAATCCACCTATAAGAAATTGAGATAAAATCTATATTAGCAATTGACATATCAAATATGGACAATCCTTACAAAATTCCTTAATTATATTAATTGCTTCAAGTGTACAAAAATTTCTCAAAAGTCTCTCTCCTTTACAAATGGTGATACATTACTTTATACAAAGATAAGTATAGTTTTCCTTACAAGTTCTAAAATACATGTGCTTTTCACAATAATACTTACCTAGAGATAAATATGATAACAAAATAGCATCTACCTTTACAATGGAATATTCTATTTCAAAAAATTATAAAAATCTACAAAATAGAATGCTAATTAATTTTTTTGGAGGGCCTTTGATCGCCATTGTTGGAGGATGCTCATGCCTTGAGCATGTTTCTCATCAATTAGCTCTAGATCAAAAATAGGCTTCATGATATACTCCTTTTGATATGTGAAGACATCAAGTTCCCTATCATTCTAGCCATGACTTCTTTAATGCTCCTAGATTTACTTATCCTTTCTCTTGTATTGAATATCATGTCTAAGATATTATTATTATTAACCCTAGATTTGCCTTGGATTTTTCCTTTGATTTTTTGGGTTACCAAAGTAGCCCTATGTTTAAATTCTTCATCACTTATGATTCCAAGGATAGTGGCTTTTGCAAGATCTGTGAGCACAATCCCAAGAATTTTCTCAATTATTGTAATTAGATCCTTATCATCTTCTAGGAGTTTTCCCACATCATTGTGACAAGCACTCAAACTTTGAACTCTATCAACAAAAATTCTTATAATTATGCTCAAGTGTCCTAAAGTTATGGTTTTGAAGCCTGTGATATGCTTCCTTGCTTGAATGTTGACATGTTAGGCTATCTTGTCCTTTGAGGCTTTCCATTGGGTGACTAGGCTTTTGGCCAATGCACACTGCCACTCTAATGTACTCTACCTCAGTTTTATTATTTTGAGTGCCTCAAACATGTCATAAAATTACTCATCAAGAATTTTGTTCACTACCTCTAGCACTAATAGAATTGCCTATGTCTGCAATTTTTCCTTTTTTATTTCTAAAATTAAGATCCCCTATACTCCAGCTTTGGATTGTGCTAATTGGGCTTCAATCAAGCTTCCCACATCTTCTTCATGAATGACTACCTCACCAAGCAACTATCCTCACATAGGGGTTAATCCTATAAACGACTCCACCTTTTGAAAGGATAATTCCTCTATTCTAACCACAACTATCCTTGTTGTAATCCTTTCTAGTCTAGCCTTTTAGGGTTAAAGTGGATGGTAGTGACTAGATCCTTAAACTTGGGAGGTTTTAAGACCTCCACACCTAAGCTATTAGATGCTCTTAGGGCATCCATATTCTTGATATCTAGCCTTTGAGTGTCCATAATCCTCCTTCATCTTGCTCCTTTACCATATCCCTTATCCATGGCTTTAAGTCATCCTATATCTCAATATTAGTAACTCTTTTCATGGCCCATGAATGATAAAGAGAAAGAATCTTTTGTAACTTTCCATAAATGAACTAGTCACTAATGATTAGTCCATGAATTGGTAATTCATCATTAAAGAGACTGATTTCACTGGTGGGGTGAGTGAAAGCTAATCTTAGTCTCTCCCTTGGTCCAATAGGGACTAATGTTATCTCTACCTTCCTTTTCATTTGGGTTTCCATATGGACAAGATCTTTTCCTTTATCTTCCTTAGGCTTCTCTTTCCTCTTTAAGTCATAGGCTTCTACAAGTCCCTTACCCTTAAGTGTTTAGTCTAGCTCTAAGGCTATCATATCCAAATATTGTACTAGAGAAGGTGGTCTTTGGGGAAGTGTTAAAGGTGGGGGACCCTCCCCAAGTCTCTCTTCCTATCTCACTTCTCCTAATTTCTCCTTTCCCTTGCCTTGTTCATGCTACTTTTGCATAATTTAACCTTGAGGCTATGGATGTTCTTCCTAGGGATGCTCTTGGGATATCCCAAGTGGTCCAAGTAGTAAGTGATATTACAAAGGATTTATTTTACATGTTTCTCCTAATGGCTTGTCATCCTTGATCAACCTGTGTTCTAATTTGATGTTGTTTCCTTGGATCCTTGCCAATACCTCTTCATAATTTTTAGCCTTAATGTATATGGTGTCATGAATACCAAGTTGATGTAGATATTTAGGATTTGAGAGATTCTTGTCCTTTATGTGGCTGGCCACTATACCCTTAGAATCCCACATATTAAGTTCATCAAATTGAAAACCAAATGAATCTTGATGTCTAGCCATGGTCTCAACTTGTTTCAAATCTTGATGTATGGTCTTTCCAATGATTAGAGTGAAGGCGTGGAGAAGTAATTTCTTCATTTATTTATAAGTTACATCAATGTCATGCAAGAATTTTGAAGTAATTTCTTGCTCAGCTAGCTTATTTGAAATAGATACTAGTAATCGATAAGGCTAGGATATGATGCCCTCAATCCTAATGACTATAAAATCAGGTTAATACCATATGTCACCCATCATTTCAACATAATTATTGATGAATGGGTGGACCATAGGCATGGGAACACTAGTGATGGTCTCAACTATGGATGGATAAACCTAGTCACAAATAAACTACATGTGATTCTTGTACTTAAAGATATGAAACTTAGAATAGTGGTATGAAATAGTGGTTTTGCCTTCTGGGGACCAATTTCTAATCCCTAGGAAGTTAGTTGAGTTGAGAAGGGAACCTAGTAGGTATGACATCATGTAAAATTTCTTGGTGGTCTTATTTTTAATGGAAAAAAATTTCTTGGTGAGGAAGACACTTATTAAATCTCTAATTAGAGGGTAAGCTTTTATTCTACCATGAAATATACAAAGGGAACCTAAATTTTGTTCACATAAGTTGTTGAAGGGATACCAAAGGCTCAATTAAATAGGGCCATTATAACCCTACTTCCCTCCCTAAATTTGACTACTAGAATTTTCACCTCAAAGTCACTAAAGATATGGGATCCTTGTTGTAGCTAGAGCCTACGGACAGAGTCTAGGTCATGGTTGCTAGTCCATTCCTTGATTTTTCATAGTTCTACATAGGGAAAGGGGATCTTATAATAATTTTCAAATTATATGAGATAAATATATGCTATTTCCTTGAAATTTGCCTCCTAAATGATCCATTCATTATCAATTCTATAGTCAACAAAGATGGGAGCAAGGATGTCTATATAGTGTAGTAGCTTAGGTTTTGTTGTGGCATGGTGAATGCCAAGCATCTAGATTGTAACCAAGTCATAGTGCCTCCTATTTGTAGTGTAGATTATTTATTCCTACTTGAAAATGGATGGTAAATCCTCTACCATGAGTAATATCTTGGACCAATTCCTAATACTTGGGATATTTAGGGCTATAAGGTCTAATTTGGTGTCTTTAAAGATCCAACCTTCATTGTCTATTGATAAGTAGAGATTTGTATCTTCCTTTAATTACTATCTACAAGCTTCCATTATCTATATTTCTAAAAAATACTCACATCATATTACAAATGATCTTTATAAAAGATATCTCATGCTCAGAAAGACAATTAAGTTCTCCTTGGATCAAACTGTAACCAATTGAGTCTATTTGGGTTGATTTTATACAATTTTTAGGGTTTTAAAGATTTAATGGCTGAATATATCTAGACTTTGGCTTATATGTGCCTTGGATTTTGATTTATAACTTTACCTTTATGCCTTTGCATTTTTTATCCCATAAGATCTTGTATTTTGTCCTTTTTTGCTTGTGTGGTGCCTATGTGGCATTGACCTAGGCCTTTAATGGCATTTTTCATAAATTCCATTTGAGCACTAGCCATTTGAATTTAAAAATGCCTATTTTATTTCACTCCATTAGATCAAAATCTAGTGTTAGCATGAGCCATTGATTGCAATATGAGACCTTACCTGTGATTGGCTCCTTGTGTTCCAATCACTATAGATGTGACACTTTCCATCTTTACATGCCTTTCTTGTGCTTTAAATCTTATGTAATTAGTACCTTCATGACATTAGATCATCTTCTAGTGATGAAGCATGAATATTCATATCATACTATCATATCTACCTCAAATGGGCCTTTACCACGTCTCAAACTCATGAGTTCTCATGGCCTCATTGAAAAGTCTATGGGAGTCTTCTAGTCATTGGATCAAAATCTAGTGATGAAGCATAAACTATTGATCTATAGAGATGATCAAACATCAAGTTATCACATTATTTAGATTTTTACTTAGGCTTAATCCCATTAGGCTAAGGTTTGTTTCATTTATTATGCATGAAATAAACCTTAGGCCTAAGTTTTTTTATTTATATGCAAGGGGGCAATGGCATAAATATTCTGGTCCAATGGTTACACAATCTTTAATAAACACAATGTACATATTATTCTAAAATATTTATGCCAAGGCTTTATAAAATATGCTAAAAAATGATCAACATGAGATAATGGTCCAATAACAATTAGGATTTTATTGTATTGACAAAACACATTAAAACTTTTAGCTAGAAGTATTGGGTCTAAATTTAATCATATAAAGACTCTCATTTAAAATAAGACATAGTATAATTATATAGTTTAAGGTTTATGATGTTTGAATAAAATATCATGGGGACCTTAAAGTATACACTTAGACTAGGTTTACTTTGCATATACTTAGACCATACAACCATTTCCACATTTTTTAAATTGAAGATTTTTGGTATTTGAGCATTTTTTAAAGAGCCTTCTAGAAATATTTTGGAGTGTATTTTGATCCTAAGCATAATAATTTATTATATTAAATTTTATGATCATGAGGGAATAAAATACATCCTCATGAACGTCAAATGATGATTGCACAAACATCAATTTTAAACTAGTGAAGTTTTTAATTTTACGGGCTTAAAGTTGATGATCGTGTAAACATCAAATAAATCCTTACAGATGTTAAAAGAAACAAGTGAATGAAAATTTTAATCTCATCAAATTATTGTGACCCAATGTGAGAATTCCACTTGGCACATTTGTGGGGCCTCCTAAGATCTTGGACTTAATTCACTCTGTCACATCAAAATCTATGATGAAGCATTAGTCATTGATCATGATCTAAGAGCTTTATCATGATTGGTTATTTTATCAAGTAGGATCTATTTGTTTTTGTTCATATAATTCAAGGGTACCATGTTTCAATCATTTAGGCCTTTTGTAACCCTTTAGCTTTTTAATTGTGCCTCATTCTGTCCCATTGAATCTTTGTGAGTAAGCAAGAACCATTATTCATGATTTGAGGACTTGAATATGATTGGTCTGGGGGCTACATGTAGGATCCTATTGGATTTCCTCATGCCATCCATCAGATGGATATGAGGAATTATGAACCATTAAATCATCAAAGATGCATTCTATTTAAGTAGAAGTTTGGGCCAATTCCTCACTCTATTGGATCAAATGCTATGATAAAGCATGGGCCATTGGATCCTAAAAGATGCAAGGAAGTTAATTTAGGACCATATAGATATAAAATACTTAAGATTAAGGTGTTAATACTAAGGTCTCACTCATATTAAAAAATATGTCAGGGCCTTAAGATTAAAACTTTAGGCTAAGTTGTAAATCAAAGGACTGGGCTAACATAAAATTAAACTCAGGGAGCCATGACTTAGGCTATGGTGTTAAGAGTAAGGTCTCACTCATATTAACAAATATGTCAGGGGATTTAAGGATAAAATCTTAGGATAAGTTAGGAAATAATAAAAGGAACTTACAAAATAAACAAGTAGTTAGGTATACAAAGGAACCATAAAGGGGAAAGTAATAAATGGGACCAAAGACTTTAGACTAAGTTTTAGTTATGTTAGTAAACATGATTAAACTTAGAACATGAATTTTATGCTTAGGTCTAAAAAATGGAATTTTTTTTAAAAAGGTTCCGACCAACATTCAAATTTAAATTGAGGACTTTAGTCAGGGTTTTGAAATATGTAATTCTTAGGGACACACTATGGAACCTATGACTAAAATCCATAAAGAACATTTATTAGTGATGTTAGTCCAAATTAAATCAAAATAAAACTATGTAAGCCTACTTTTGACAAAGTGGATGATCGTTAAATTGTACAAATGACCTTAACATGTTAAATTTCATGTTCAAACTTTAGGGTTTCTCAAAGGTCACTAATTTCAAAAAATAGGGGTGTGTTGGCCCCAACACATACTCAATTACACCATCCTATATCCATTTACATAATTTCATAAGTTCTATCATTATTATTATTATTATTATTATTATTATTATTATTATTATTATTATTATTATTATTATTATTATTATTATTAATGTATTTGAAATTATTTATAAATTAAGGAAAGGTTAGATAGAGGCTATACAAGAATTATAAGGGAGTAAAATTGTTTATAAATCTTTTGAGTCCATTTGAATACCTCTCAACCTTACATAGTCTTTAAAAAACAACACAACTTTACAAAGTGTATTTTAGAAGATTTTAATGAGTATTCAAGGCTAAAAAACCATTGGAGGAGGTTAATAAAGTTTTTGAAGGCATATTACAGGTTTTTTTTAACTTTTTAAAGTGTTTACAAATCAAATTATAACATTTTATAGGGTCTTGACCACTTGTAGTCTTGAGTAAACATAAACCAAGGGTTTATACATAGAAAATTGAATAACTTACGTTCTAACTAGCTAAAATTTCTAAAATTTGGTAACAATTTTTTTAATTTTAATGTGTACAGGAGAATTCATAAGGTTTTATTTTGGTACTAGATTGTACAATATAGTATCCAATATATTAGCTTGGCATTAGGCATAAAAGAGACATAACAAGAGGATAGAGGTGTGAGTTAATAGGGTTACATTAAGAGTGATGTCATGAAAATTTAGGAGAATTTGTATGGGGATAAAGGGTGCCAAAAAAATATTAATATTTTATTTTAATCATTTATATATGGATCAAACTAAGGAGCTTTACATGAAAACATGGCTACTAGAGAAGCTTAAAGAAAGAATGGGTAGGATTTTAAAGAGTTATTATTTATATATTATGTCATTTTATTGGACATGGAAATGGATTGAAATATGAAAGGGGTGATAATATGAACCATATAAATAAGGTAAGAATTATTGGATCATGTTTTAAGCTTTTAGGTTTATGTATGATATCATAGAGAGAGACCAGTTTCAAGCTACACTAATGAATGTAATCTTGAAAAAGGTTAATGAAAGGATGATGAAGTTAGTGATAATAAAATGAGAGATATGATGAATGATATTTATTTATGAATAATTATATGCATGTAAATAAGTCTTGAGATCTTATATGAGAGAGATCAAGAAATAAAAAATAGACCTATAGAATGAATCCAAGTTAGAGTTCATAAGGCATGGAAGATAGATATTAGACTTAGGGAATTACAAATGAAGGTTGTAGGAATAGGAACTACATGAAATATTATTAGAGTAGGAAGATCATGAGGAATGATAGTTGATTATGCTAACAAGAATTTTATAGTTTGTACAAATATGTCTTAAATATTTTCATAGGGTAAAGATAGCAAGAAGGTGAAATGAAAGTGGGTTAAAGAAAACTTACTACTCATATGGTTTCACAAGTGTATACCTAGTAGTATTCAAGTTATAAATTAATATTTGAAGATGATGATACCTAGTAATCATCAGGTTCAAATACAATAAAATAAAATAAATTATACCTAGTCATTTTCAGGTTCCTAACAAATACTAACAGTTTTATAGCCTAGTGGTTGCTAGATTCTTAGAGAATATGATAAGTCACCAATACCTATGATTAATTATGTTACCAAACATTATTACAATTTCTTTATACCTAGTGGTCACTAGATTTCCAAACATTATGTTAAGTCACTCATACCTATAATATGATAAGTTTCCCAATATATCAATGTCATTTATATCTATAATTTAATAGGTTTCCAAAGAATATGATAAATTATTTTTTCCTTGTCACATATCCCTAAATATAGAAATGGAGAAACATAAAATATGTTACTCACTAAAATAATTATTTTACTAAACTTATTGTTATCATATGAAATCATTTTTTTCAATATATTATATATGAATCATATCCATATGGATTTATGATCACTCTGTAAGCCCATAAATATAAGTTATGGTTTGTTTTGGGTCTCAAAGAGATGGTGTGATAAATACAAATATATAATACCTATGATATGCATTCATTTTTAGTTTTGCAATGCAAAATATAGTTAACAAAGTCTAAAAAATTTAACTCCAATCTCTACACTAGTTCTTCTAATGACTATTTTCTCTTTATGTTTTTAATTAATTTTTCTCTACAAATAAAGAAAATAAGTATATTATTTGAAAACTAAGTTTATTTTCATCTTAAACTAAATTTTATGTATTGAATAAATTTTAATATTATTCTTTTACTTATTGAATATTACTTTTGAAATCTAGTTCTAGTTAAAATTAAATGTCAGATGGAAACATACTTAGCTAGCAATTGTATCTAGATTCTAAAAAATAACATGACTTGATTTTTTCAGCGATGTTGATGCAAACTTGTTAAGATTTTTTAAATTTTGTTGAGATGATAATATGTCTAAGTGGAATGATGGTGAAAGTTAACATCATTTAGGGTTAATATATTCCTGGGGTTAAGGCAACAAAAAATCAAAACGATTTCATAATTCTTAAGAAAAAAACTAGAAATGAACCCTTTAGGGCTAGGAAAGGGAAAATTTTAATTTCACTTGTATTTATTGGATTATATTTTTTTTAGCTTTAAAATTTTTTTACATTACATATTATAATATTAGACTTAAATATATTGATTTTATGGGGGAATTTTGTGGCACATTCATATGAAAATTCTTCATCTAGGATGTATGATGAATTTAGTTATTTGGAATATTTTATAGCATACTTTTGGTATTTGTTAATCTTAATTAGTTTCATATCATGATTTTGATCAAATATTCATTTTATTCTTTGTTTACATTTATTTAAATTAATTTTTAGTCTTTTTATAAACAAACATGAATGAATAAGTGTTTTCATGTATTGTAAAGGGAATACAATTACAATTTAGTTTCATACCTTAGTCTAATTTTAATTGAATACTCTAAGTCATTGAATGTGAAATTAATGTGATAAATAACACATTTATTTTAGCATAAAATTGGCCAATAAAAATATTTATTTAGTGGTAAATTTTAGGAAATATTCCTTATTTTGGATTGACTAGGAGAGATTAAAATATCTAAATGAAGTTTTGAGGTGATGAATAGTTTTTTTTATAAATATTTGTGACTTATATGCTTATTTTTTTACTATGGGGTATATTTTCCTATAGATAGATCTCATATTTTTATTTGAAGTTTCAATAATGAATTGATTATATGTTGAAAAAATAAAATTGATAGTGGTTGTGTGTTGTGAATTTATTTGAGTTTCATGAATATTTGATTTTATAAAGTTTAATATTGTAATTTAATGCTAGTT
>JARHVA010006265.1:885000-915000 GCA_037957365.1 Torreya grandis | reverse complement strand
CATATAAATTCTACTACCCTTTATTTACTTTATCTTTGAAAATTAGGGATTAAATATTTTTTTATGTTAACGAATGGTTTTAATTATTGTATTATTCAACTACTTATCAAATAAATTTTTGATTGAAAATAAAACATCACTTTATCAAAAATATTTAACTTAGTCATTTTTATTTTTTTATTGTAGGTCTTCAAAAAAATTCATGGCCCTATAATAAAAATCCTTTTTTTCAAAAGTTAGATAAGAATTTAAAATATTTATGACTTTAGATCAAACAATGTGGCATAATCTTGGTGTCTGAGTATAATAGAGAGTCAACAAGTAGTGTAAAACTCCTAACTCCCTAGCTTTGAGGATGTCTCCATATGGAAAACTTTCAAGAACCTAGTAGCTCAGAAAGATTGAAGAATTAGCCTAGTGGACTAATAGTGAACCAATAGAGGTAAAACTATCCACCCCCAAGCCCCTACGATTACACCATGTAGTGTCATCCTAGATTACTAAGATCCTAGATGGATGAAAAAGTGACTAAATACTAGGAAGTTTGATGGACTACCACTTGGAAATAAAGTATGCTTAGAATTTATAATGGTTAAAACTTATGATACCCTCATGTTAGCAATATCATGCCATGTGGTAGATATAGACTCCTAAAAATGGCCACAAATGGATTCATACCTAACTTTAGACCAATTCTTTCCAACCATTGAACACCTAGACCAAGAATTTATAAATATATCTAATTTGGATTATAAATCAACTAAATAAGACAAATTAAAATCAATTAAATAAAAATATTACAAAAAATGTCTAAATTCCTAAAAGGTATTAATTAACTTATAAAGCCTAATCAAGTCCTAATTTATTTCATCTATGAGATAATAAATTAATTATTAAAAAAATGAAAATTTGAACATCAAATAACATCCTAGAAGCTAATCATTACTTTTGTGAGTTGTCCCAAAGGAAAGAATCTCAAAGCACACCCATTCCATGCTAATCATGACCACTTAGGCACCTTTAAACTCAACCAAGGTTAACTAAGCCAACCTAGGTTAAGATTTAACCCATTTCAAGTTAATTTCAAAGCCTATAAAAGCAATCCTAGACCTCTTCATTTAACAAGCTATATTGGTGCAAAGTTACCATGCACAAATTATTTTAGAGTTTAGACATAGTAATGTTATTATGAAATTTTTTTGGCATGAAGTAAAACATAGAGTTATAATGCCAAAATTCATCCAAGCCAAGCCAAGCCAAACATGGTGCTAAGAAGATATAGATATATCCAAGTCCCATTTATGAAGGCATTTTGAGCATAATCTGAGCAAGACAATGAATACATCATTTGGAGAGTTCAAGGAAGGTAAGGAAGGTATGTTTTATAGAATTTTAGTTGAGATTTGTCATTTGTTGTTTTTTCACCATGATTCCCCTATGATTTAGGCATAAAAGTGTTATGCTTTGTTAGTGTGTTTTTTGTCAATTTATTTTAATTTTGAGACTAACACTTGATGTAACCTCCCCTCTATCATCAAATTCCTAGCATGAGAGTATCATTCTACTATTCTATAATCTCATGTTAGTTCATAAAGTTTTATAAACACATATGAACCTTGGGTTAGTGGGGTGTCACCACATGTAAACATATAACTATTTCATGGCAAAGGCATAATAAAAGGATAGGTAAGGATTGGGCAAAGTAACAGACTATTGTGTTAGAAAGAAATCAACCCAAACAAAAGAAAAGAAGGTTGACAACCAAATAAGTAGGCATAATCACCAAAGGAGCCTAAAAACTAATATTGATGGTTGTTTAGCCCATCAATTCCATTAATTCTCTCAAATAGACTATGTGTTATGTTCACATAATCATAATAAGATTGAAATTGGTTCCTCACCAATTAAAAGGTTAAAAAGTGATAAAAATTAATTGGAATAATGATAAATCATCTAAAAGGTCATAAAATTAAGATGGATCAACATATCCATTTGATCAATCTCTTAATTAAATACAAAAGTCTATGTAAGGCATGGTGAAATGGAAGTCTTCATAAAATACCAATGAAAATCTGCAACCAATATTTTAATCTATTAGTAATTAGCCCCAAAATTTATTTTAAAACACTCACTATGACATGAGTCATTACTTGGTGTGCACATTATAAGGTGTCAAAAGAGACAAAGAATGTAAAGGAAAAATATTTCACCTTGAAAGAGGAATGGATTATAATTGTAGATAATGCTCAGGATAGTAAATTTATTAGAATCCTAACTACATTCTCCAATCACCATTGAATATTGTAGCCACCCTAGTAGTGGTTTGAGCGATCTTCATGGACAAATCTATCTATTTAAGGGATGTTGTTTCCTTTTATTAAAGGGGTTAGTAAATTTTAGTCCCAAATTTTTTTTGGAATATAGATAGGATTACAACTGCTATTCTCTCTTAATTTTGGACTTTACTTATCTACTAGGATTAATACTTGGTGTAAAGAAACTCTAGTTAAACTATAATAGAATTTTACTTATTTAAACTTTTTCTTCTACTTACTAAATGTTGTCCATTATTTATTAGTTTTATTCCATGCATGTGATAAAGGGTTAGTAATATGATTAGTTACATAATTTAATATAGTAATTAGATTGTGATAAAACTAGTAAAATTCACTTATGATTTATTTTCATTTCCCATAGAACACTCTTTACTTTATGTGCTTTCTAATATAAAGTAATATGAAAGTTGTTTGTGTAGTACCTACAGGTATTTGGTGTATTTACATTTAGTGAATAATTATAGATTTATGAATTCATATTATGCCTTTTGAATTTTTCCCATTATGTCCCTATAAGTTTGTACAACTTCTAAATCAGGTACACAGTGGTATAACTGTGTCTTGGTAGATTTTATATTTTGTATCAGTAGCATTCTCATAAATATAAACTCTATTTTATACCCTTACTTTATCATTTTTATGTAATATTTGGAATTAAACTTCACTCTTCACTATTTTATAAAGTGGTAAAGTTATACTTAATGGTACTCAAACCTTAAAGGGTAGACCAATGAAGGAATTCTAACTACCATAAAAAATAATGATTATTTGTTAGTAACAATTACCGATCTTTAAGTAAAATAATGTTAAACTAATTGGTCTTTGGATTTAAATAGAATAAATCCTAAAATTAATGAGGGAATATATATATATATATATATATATATATATATATATATATATATATATATATATATATATATATATCACATGCATTTTCCCATGGTTTTCTCCTTGGAACACTCAACCTCATGAGAGATTTCAAACCAAAGTATTTTTGGGTGAACAATAGATGGAGCTAAAAGGAGGGATATTTTTATGATTAATACTCTTTTATATTTTTTATTTGATAAATTATTGGCCCCTCTACCTTACTTTATGTTATATGTTTCATTTAACAACTTGTGATAGAAGGAGGGCTTGATAGGTTGTAGTTTAATATTTGATTGGGGACCAAAGTAATTAAAAATTATTGAAAGTTGTTAGGAAATAGTTAATAATTATTATATTCATTTGGAATTCATTAAATTTTACTTTATTTTCTTCTACTTTTACTTCCCCATCTTGTCATAATCTTAAACACATGTAAAAATTATCCCAAGAAGAGTCATTGTGATTAAATTTTACATTGTAAACCAAGTTTAATCCTAGTATACACATTACTTGGTCCTAATATATCCATGGGATATTGATTATCTTCCCACTATAGATCCATATAAAGACATGAACTAATGGAAGAATACCTATACCCATAGTAAACCTAGCATCCACCAGGTCTTCATCTAAAACCTCCCTAAACTAGTGTATACTAATAGTAGCCCCTATGGTTTAGCTTTGTGGATCTATAATAAACATCCCTAGATTCATTTATGACCTACCCAAGAATCTAGAGAGATACTTTCCTAGATTCACTCCTAGTATGGGAAATACTACAAATGAGCACATAACATCATATAAAATTACTCTGAGACTGCTTAATGTTGAGCATGAAGATATGGATTGTAGTATTTTCCACTTCACATTTATTAATGCATCATATGATCAATTTATAAACCTTCTTGAGGAATCCATCACAAGGTGGGACTAATTTAGTAGTACTTTCCTAGCCCATTTTGGGCAAGTCGTACATCCAAACATCCTATATCAATAGTTTGCTTGTATTAAATGAATTCCCAATGTGATAATTATTAATTTTAATTCCCATTTCTAAAATTTGTATAGCCAAGTCACCAATTTCTAAAAGTTATATTCTCAAATGGCATTAGAGATGTATAAAACTACATTAGACATGTGGACTGCTATGTTCTTAAGGTGAGACCCTACAATGATAGCCTTACCTTTGGCATATTAAAAAGCTATCAAGGTTGATATGTAACTCAATACACAAGGAAAAATGATGTATCTCATCATGAGTACATTACCCAACATAGAATAACTAAATCTAATTCCTAATGCAAACAATAATGTTCCTATATTTTAGCCATTGTCAATGATGAATGTGCTTCCAATGAGACATGATTCTCTAAACCAACATAATGTTTTCAGAACCTATTAAACAATGAGATATTTATTTACTTGAAAATCCAACTAATGTTAGAAGTAACTAATAATACCTAAACTATATCCCAAGACTCTATAAAAACTTAGTTGGATGCCATCCAATGAATGGTGCAAAGACTAAGTAATCACCTCCTTACTTTACAAAGACAAATGGGTAGCTCTAGTGTTGAGAGTTCAAATAGGCACTTCAATTACCAAAGGAAAAATATAAATTACAATTGTCCCCATAATAAACCTAAACTCTCTTCCAATAATCTACTAGAAATCAACATTTGTGAGATAAATCTCTCAAATTGGTGTAGTGTGCACAACACAACCTGACACAAAGAGATTGATTACATCAAATTATGTAGTTTATTCAACATTTTCCAAAGGGAAATGGAAAAGTAAGGGGTATTACCAAACCAAATTGAGTAATCTAATGTTAGTAGGCTTCTTAACATAACCATGGTGCTATAAACCATGGAGGTCCCTATCCAAGAAGAGATTGAATTAGAAGAGAGTGATAGTGAAGTGAATATTTTTCAATAATTCTAAAGATTTAATTATGCACTTAGGAACCAATATATATATCAAACCATCACTACCTAAACTCCTATGAACAATGGTACATCCCCACTTGATCCTAAAGATGGAAATGATCCTCTACCTATAAATCTTAATGAATCAAGAGCCCATGTGTAAATTCAACCAACTCAAGGAAAACTTAGATACAACATATTTAAATATATGAAGAATATTGAATAAAATATTACTTCTAATGAACTTGCTCAAATCACTAAGTAACATGATCTTCTACTGAAGCCACTTACTAGAAAACTAGTCTAACCCAAGAAGAAAAATTCCCATACCAATGTGCTTATTCATAAAAATAATATTGATGTTCCTTCCCTTCTTTTAACTATTACACTATTTGGGAATAACTTACATAATTGCTTAATAGACCTAGGTGGTTAAATAAATGTTATGCTTGGGGGTATTTTTAAAAAACTATGATTGGTAATAATCAAATTAGGTAAAGTTGTAGTTCAAATGGATAAGTCTGAGGTTAATTTATTTGTTGAGTTACTCATTGTGCACATATAATTAGAGTTATATCCTAGGGTCCAATAATTCATAGATAAACAAGTAGTATAAATCCCTAAAGACTATAAAATTCTACTCAATAGGGATTGGCTCAAATTATTGAATGGGTATATGGCCATTGATTTCTATCATATGTGGTTTCCTTAGAGAGACATATATAGTCATATTAGGGTTGATAGGGAACCCAATATTAATCACATGATAACAAAATATAATGTGATCAATGAGAAGGTAAATTTAGTAGATTCTAATTTAGGGATCAACACTTTGGAGTCAAGAATAGTTATAGGTAAGAGCACTGACAATAATACTAAATTTTTAGGATTTGGGTCCTTATAAAATGACGGCTCTCACTCTGAAGAAGGATAGGATCAATATTTATACTAATTGATCTACAAGGGAACAAACACATAGTTTCATATTGGTTGTAATTCCCATGCACTAATAATATTTTAGAGTATGAGGTGTTGGTCCTAGGACTACAATTTACATTAAACCATAAGGCCAAGGAATTGAAATTAATTAAGATTTCCAAATGCGGGGATAAAGTTTCATTAAATATTGTCATATCATAGACATTATAAGCATAGAACATGGGATTTACTCAATATGTTTAATGTACTCAATGTCATACATAGCCCTAAGAAAATAAATTAGGTTGTTGATTAATTAGCATTATCATCTATGAGCCTAAATTTCCTTGATGACACTGAATTCAAGAGTTTTATATAGAGTTAGTACATTGTCCCCATTATTCTAGACAATGTGACAAATTTCTAAGTCTTTGAGGATGACTAGTAGATTATTCAGTTCCTCAAAAGTGTTGGGGCATTCAAAGCCCAAACAATAGATGAAGGAAAAAGAGAGGATCCCAAATTTGACTTGAAAAATATGGAATTATCAACATACAATGGAATTAAATTCTAAAGGGGATGATATTTTTAGAGAATGATTTTGACACATTCAACCTTGTGCCCCTAATTAAGAGCCAAATTTGCAAATCATAAGTATCAAACCATTAACTTTTGATCTTTAGAGACACCAAAAACCATCATACATTGGTCCTAATGGGACAAATGCATAGATTGAGTATATTTAAAAGATTTTACCAAGTTATAAGTATGAAATTACTTGGGCCTACCAAGACCTCAAAGTCTTTGACCTGAAAGTGATCGGTCATACCATTACACTTAAGCCTGTCTAAAGACCATTTCAACATAAGTATAATCTTGTGAACCCAATCCTATAAATTTTGATTCATACAAAATTTCATAAGCTAATATCAACTGAAATAATATTTCTATTTTTCCATTATACTTAGGTCAAAAATTTATTATCCATCCAAAATAAAAATGGTGAAACTAGACTATGCATATACTTTTAAAACCTAAATAGATATTTAAATAAGGGAAATTATCCATTTCCTTGCCTTGATGAAGTGATTCAATTGGTTAATGGATAACAGATGATGTCCTTATTGAGAGGGTTATTAGGAGACAATTAGATTCTAATCAATCAAGATGATCGAGCTAAAATATACATTTATAATGAAATGGGGGCACATTTGCCTACAAAAGAATGTCATTTGGATTGATCAATGTTGGAGTGAAATTTTAGAGAGATATGGATTTAAAATTTAAAGATTTAATTGGTAACTAAATAGTAGTTTACATGGATGATTTAACCATATTTTCAAAATGTAGATAAGATCACATCCACCATTTGTAAATAGTATCTTTAGTAGTTATTTAATTTCATTGAACCCCAAAAACAGTGTGTTCAGTGTCATTGAAGGTAAGATTCTCAGTTTATCAATAGAAAATAGGATATTTTTATTGACCTAAAATGGTATGAAGTAATCTCTAAATTACCTTAGCCTAATAGTAAAAAAGAGTTAAAATTCTTATTTATAAAAATTAATTTTTTTCACAAGTTCATTTATGGATTTATTGAAATTGTCAAGCCTCTAAATGCTATGTTGAGATAAGATGTTAGAATAGTGTGTAATTATGTGTCAAATAAAGCATTTTAGGACATAAAATATGTTATAATGAAATCTCTAATACCTATTAATTCCATATTATTCCAATTACTTCTACATCTACCCATTTTCCTTTGATCACACCATTATTTCCTATCTCACATAGATATTGGATAGAGGATAACACCCTATCACTTTTATGAGCACTAATCCAAAATACATGTAACTAACATAAACTAATTTGGATAAACATTCCTACACTCTAGCTAAATATGTGAACAAATTTAGGCACTATATTATTAGTAATAAAGTGCATACAATCATACCACACCCAACCATCAAGTAAATGTTAGGCCAAAATAAGCTAGGGGAATGTTGGGTTAGATGGATGACCAAGATACAATACTATGACTTCGAGATAAATCCTACCAAGTTGTTTAAGGGAAAAATTACTAGTTAATTGATAACTAAGATTTATCCAAGGATCATTTTACATCCAACTAGAACAAGCATAAGTGTTACAACATAATTGGTACACCCTAATTGTACACAACCTTCTCTATGGAATCCCACAAATTAGACTCAATAAAATGAAGAAAAGCACTCTTAGACTGAAGGTATAATAATATGTGTTGAATATAGGAGTTCTCTTCAAGAAAAACCATGAAGGTGTTTATCTCAAATGCTTTTTAAAACCTATAGCTAAGGAATTTATGATTGGATTCCATGAGAAACTACGTGATTGTCATCGTACAACAAGTGTAGTGGCACATAAGATACTTTGAGCAAGATATTATTATCCAACCATATTCAAATATATCCATGCACATGATATAATGTGAAATCGATGTTATACATATGACAAGAGAAAAATCCATGTTATAATGTCATTGTATCTAGTTATATAAGGGATAGCATTCACCCAATGGGGATTAGATTTTGTGGGATTAATTAATCTCTACCCATTGACATGTAAAAAAAAAATTATTACTACCTAAAACAATTGCATAAGATGGATAAAGGAAATAGAAATGAATAATAACATAGAAAACAAAATAGTTAAGTTCATGGAAAATAGTGTGAGCACATGATTTGTGACCCCTATCTCATTAGCTAGTGACAATGACATTGCATTTCAATACATATAATTCACCAAGTGGGCACATGAAAATGAAATAACATTGATAATTTCATCTAATTACTACCTGCAAGGAAATGTATTGCCATAATATATGAATAAAAACTTAATTGAGGCTAAAAATAAGTCTATAAAAAAGAAGCCTCAAGAATGGCATTCAATGCTAAATTTTTCCCTTTTGTATAACCATAACAAGCATTAAAAAACATTTAATATCTCCCCATTTATATTAGTCTATAAGCTAGATCTAGTTATACCTATTGTGCTCAATTTTACCACCTACAAATTCATGAAAAAGTACATCGAACACAAGAAAAAGGTAGATTATAAGATTTTAGAAATTAGCTAGATATGAATCCTTACTAAATTTAAGTCTCAAATCACTATTAAACACTTGTTTGACAAGAAATCCAAGGTGAATTCCTTTAGGATTTTTTATCTAGTGTTATTATGGGACAAATCCCATGAGAAGAAGGGCCAACATTCATAGTTTGATCCATTATGGATTGGTCCATACAAGATATTTTAACAACTAGGGTAGAATGATTTCTACCTCAAGGATATATAAGGGAATGATCCTCCATTACAAGTGAATGGGTAGTTCTTGAATCACTACTTCATGGCTATACATTCCACTACATTTTTAGAATAAGGCTTCCTAGGTTAGTTTGGTAATGTATAACATACATAATAGTTTATACTCTTGCTTACCACTTATGATTTCTTAGATATTTTGATTTTTTATATTTTGGTTTTAGGATTATTTAATTTTGGTTGTGTGTATTATCTTAATCTATGGTTCTTTTTATTGTCCCTTTGGTGTGCTCTATGCACAATCTAGTTACATGCATGCAGTTTGTCCTAGTCATTCTTATTGAATATTTGAATTTTGTGCTTCAAAGAATACAAAACTAAGTTTAGCTATCCATTTGAGGAAGTAGTGGCATAAATCCTAATAATTCCCACTTATAATTTACTCCATGTTTAGGTCATATATCCCAACCCTACATGATGAAGTAATAATCACAAAAGGGTCTCATCCAAGTTAAGTAATCAACCCATCTTGGTATGTATCAATTCTATAAATTTTTATTCATCATTAATTTGAGGTACAGACCCAATGTAATCTCTTTGAATTATCCCCATATTTTTTTTTAATTAAGTCTAAACAAGTGATTGGATTCAGTAAATTGAAATTGCTTGACAACTTTATAAAAGAACATTACCAAAATATTTGTGTGGTGATTTATCCTAAGGTGGATGTTATACTTATTGTATGTGTCTAACTAATTATCAAACATTATCTCACTTGAAAAATCTTGTAATTAACTTATTTTTCTTTCTTTTCCTTTTGTTTTCCACTTTTCTTTCATATCCCTTACTATTGGTTTAGTTTTCCTTCTTCGTATCTCTTTACTTCATTTTACTTATCATTAATTCAAAATTATTGTGTATCTATTTAGGGTTGAATTATTTTATTTTACCTTTAGGGTTATCTTGCCTAGTCAGCACTTAGTGAAATAAAAGGTCTATTGTGTGAATGTGACATCGATGACATCTAGAAGAATAATTAAAAATCCTAATTAAAAAATTTATGTGAACTAATGTATTTATTTTACATTTTCATAATTATTATGGCCTATGATTATTAATGAAGCACATGAATTTATAAACAATTATTTTTTTTCAAATGCACTCAACATGAATCTAAAGCAAGCATAGACCACTATCATTTCTTGTTTGTTTCAAACTGATCAATAAACTTTATTAACTTTACTAAAACCCATGGCTTGGTCCCCAAACTTTAATGAAATGAATAAGAAAACCCCTCTCAAATGGGGAAGAAAAGAAAATAAATTTAAAATAACATGTGAAATCCTAAGATCCTCAAAAGGGTGATTCAAACATCCTACAACATAGGCTTTCAGGCCTAGTTGGTAGTGGAACAAGGTCTTGAGTATGAAAAAAGTTATCTCTATCATGGTTATAGATGCCTATAAAGTAGTAGAATAATGCCCATGCCATTCCCCCCATTTTGAGACAAATTTATAAATCTTACTCCCTTAGAAGTTTTAATTATTTATGTTGATATGAATGATTATGCATACATGTATAACTATAAATTAATTAACCACTTAAAACAACACCAATGGTCTTTATCAATGAGTTATACTAGTATGACATGTGTTAAACCAACTTTGGGGCCCACTCTTTTTATTTTTTTCAAGTCTTGTTTGTATCTAACACTTTTGTTTATATGCATGAACTAGAAATTCTAAATTTTTTGGATAATCAGGAATATCTCTCTGGAGGAAGTCACCATTGTTTTTGCCTTAACCAACATAACCCATTTTTACACTAAAAGTAGGGATCCTCTTTTGAGTTAAATCTCAGTTCACTTGGTCTAAAGAACCCTTTTGTATTTTTATGTCTTTTCTAGAGCCTTGCATTCATTATCAGTTACTAGATGAAAAGTTATAAATGGCTATCCATGCTTATTTTTTGTATCTTTGCATTTCTTCAAGATTCAATCCAGTATTTCATTTATGAACATCAATGTCTAACTTGTAGGTTTATGAAGCCTTATTCCATGATTAAGTACTTCAATATTTGCCCATTTGAATATAGAACCAAAAATTTTGGCATGTTTATCTAATTTTTATGGATATCATTTATGGCCTCCTTTTTGGTAATCTAACTCATGGTTATAATTTTCATCTAAAATGGCTTAATATTTGTAATGTTTCATTTTAAATTTAGTAAATTGTTAAAAATCATGATGCTTTTTGCCTACACATGAATAAATTCTACTACCTTTATTTTTAAAAAAATTATCATTTAACTATAGAATTTATCATTGAAAATTAGGAATTAAATATTTGTTTATGCAAATAACTAGTTTTAATTCTTGTATTATTCAATGGTTTATCTCATACATTTTTGCTTGATAATAAAACATTGATTTATCTAAAATATTTTACTTAGTAAATAATCCTATTTTTTTTATTTCTTCAAAAAAATTATGTGACCCCACAATCATTTTGTTGTAAAAGTGTCTAAGTATTTCAAATACCTATGGACCAAGATGGATCCACATGGCACAATCTTAGTGACCCAAGAAAATGAAGTTTCAATGGGTGGTGTAAATATTTATGCCTATGAGCTTCTGAGATCTCACCACATCATGACATTTCAATAACCTTGGCATCTAAAAAGATTAAAGCATTATCCTAGCAACTCAAGGGTGAACTAATAGAGGCAAAACTCTATGCCCCTAGGGCCTCAATATTTTACCATGTGGTGACATATTATAAGCTTAAGATCCAATAAGGATGATATAAATACTAAATACTATGAAGTCTAAGGGACTACCACATGGCAATAAAGTAATCCTATAGCTCAGAATGACTACATCAACATACCCCTGAGTTAGCAAGATGATGCCATGTGGTAGCATCCTAATATTATGTAGTCCTAGGGTAGTCCGTATAATTATATAAACACATATGAAATTTTAAGTATCCTAAATAATCCATGTGGAAACATATTACTAGTGTATAACCAAAGCATAGTCAAATTATTAGCAAGGCCCAAACAAAGCATTAGGCTATTGTGTGTCAAGGACATCAACACTGAGGAAAGAAAATATGATGACAACCAAATAAGTATGTTTAGTCACCAAAGGATCCTAAAAACCAATATTGATATCTATATAGCCCATCAAGGATATCAATTCCATCAAATGGACTATTTGTCAAGAACACAGTCAGATTGTAATTGGTTCCTCACCAATTGAAATGCAAATAATCTATATAATTCACGATAAGTAATGATATATTATCTCAAATTTCCTAAATATAGGATATATCAACATATACATTTGAATATTTTGTGAGTTTAATGCAAATAATATAGATAAAATCATAATAACAATCTTCCACCAATATTTGAATATATTGGTAATTAGCCCACAGAATTCAATGTAAAACACTTAGTATGGCATGAGTTAATTCTTGGCATGTGCATTATAAGGTGTCAAACTATATGAACATAATAGAAAAATATTTTACCTTTAAAGAGGTGTGATTTCTAATTTTAGATCATGATTAGGCCAGTAACTCTATCAAAATCCCAACTACATTCTCCAATCACCATTGAATATTATAACCACTCTAGTAGTGGGATAAATAAGATTTATAGACAAATATGTCTATTTAACGGATATTACTTCCTATTATAAAAGGTGGTGGAAAATTTTAGTCCCAAAATGTTGTTGCATTATAGTCAGGACTACACCTATTATTCTCTTTTAATTTTGGACTTTGCTTGTCTACCAAGGTTGTCATTTGGTGTAAATAAACTCTATCTAAACTATAATAGATTTTTACTTATTTATACTTTGTCTTCTCCTCACTAAATGCTATTGATTATTTATTGTTTTGAGTTCATGCTTATATTAAATTTTTGTTAATATTCTTAGTTATAGAAATGAATATAGTAATTATATTATGTTATAACTCATCTAATTCACTGATGAATTCTTTTCATTTCCCTTTGAACACTCTTTGATTTATGTTCTTACTGCTATAAAGTTATTTGAAAGATCTATGTGTAATAACTATAAGTCTTTTTTGTGTTTGTATTTAGTGAAGAATACTTGATTTATGCTTTCATATTTTTTCCTTAGAATCTTTCACATTGTGTCTCTACAATTTTTTTCAAACACTAAATCAAGTACATAGTGGGATAATTGTGACTTGGTAGATTTCATCTTTTGAAGCACTAACATTCTGAAAACTAGAAATTTTCTTTTATGCCCTCCCTTTCTCCTTATTTGTATGTTATTTTTGGAACTAAAATACACTCTACCCTATTTTATAAAGTGTTAAAGTGATACTAAATGGTATTTTATCCTTAAAGGGTATAAAATGAATGAACTCCAAGTTCCATCAAACAAACATTGAGCCTTAGGTGGTAAAAATTACTATTCTTTTAGTAAAATAAGTTTAAACCACTCAATCATTGGATTGAGCCAACATTAATCCTAAAATGAATGAGGGTATATATTTATCCCATGTATTATCCCCTACTTTTATACATGGAACACTCAACCTCATGAATGATTTCAAACCAAAAGATTTTAGGGAGAACAATAATTAATACATGCATTTATAATTTGATAGTAATTTAGATTAAAGAATATTTTTACCTAAAATATGTTAGGGTTTCTTTTGAAATATTATTTTTACTTAATATTTAAACTACACTTTCAAATGAGCTAGTTTTGTAGTTCTCATGTCTATTTATGATTCGAGATGGTTATATTTTGATTTAAACGAAATATTTGTTTCATTGAATACTATATTGTTTATCATAAAACAAATTTATGACTCCACTAGGGAAATTTTTTATTATTTTATATTATTGGGTTTTTTCCCTCTTCCTTGAAGGTGATTTTTCTACTTTTCTAGCTAATGTTCTTTACTAGTTGATAAGAATCATTCCTACAGTTCCTTCATTGTTGAATAGGTTATAGGGTTTTATTTTATTGTCTTTGATCTATTTTCCATATAATCTTCATTTTCTTATGAAGTGTATAACTTACTAAAATAATGGTTGTGTGTTTTTCATATTATTTAAAATCAACCTCATCTAAACCTTAAAATCTAACTAAAAATATAATGGGAAAAAGGTTATTATTATTATTTTTTTAAATAACATATATAAATCTTAATATATCTTAAAATTATTCTTTATTTTAGGTGAAGTGGTGGTTTTTATTTCATTTTTTAGATGAGTATCTTAATTGAGGACTATATTTTTTTGTTGATAAGGTAGAGATTGTAGACATGTTTTAAATGTAAAATTTTATATAACACTAGAATAAATATCTAAACCTACCTCCTTTTTGTTAATTTTTTTTATAGGATCATGATATGTTTACATACAACTTTGGTAAATTTTTATGAATTTTGAATATAATTTTTACGTAGAAGTTTTATTCATTGTGAGGAATAAGAACTTAATTTTATATATATATATATATATATATATATATATATATATATATATATATATATATATATATATATATTTTATATATTTATATTTAGATACTCCTCATCCTCAAGATTTGAACCAATTTTTTTAACTTTCATCATATCATGATTCAAAACAACCCTAATCATCCAATAAACATTTCTATGATTAGATCCTAGATAAATTTGTTTCCATTAGACATATTTCACCTTTTGATAACATGCCTCTCTTAGAGGAAACTACGCCCATTTGTATTTCAAATATGGAAGTAATGAATACTAAAACTCACTATAAGTTATTGAAATTGGTGTTTCTAATTTTATTATTGAAGGGTTTATTTGTGATTTGGAGAAAATTTTGTATTGCTCCTTAATCAATGATTATCAAAATAATGTCAATGATTCTTATCTACCCAATCAATTTTTTGATAAATTTATTATATATAGTCATAGGATATCATGTCTTGATATACCTTCATCTTAAGAAGTTGTTTCCTATGATTTTATTAATTTAGACCTAGGAAAATCTAAAGGGTCTCTTAAGGTGTCTTATTGTAGTGTCAATTTGAATTAAATGTAGATGAATTAATCCATGGTTGGAAAAGAGATGATATCATAAAAAGATATTGAAAAATAAAACCTTTATTTTTATTATGTTTTGAAAGCTAAAATGTTTTTTTTAATTGAGAATGTTAACTCTAAAAATGTTCAAAACCATGGAAAAGGGTACATAGATATAGAGTTTGAAACATCATTTCAACATATGAATACTTTCGGTGACCAAAATCCTCAAAACATTATTATTGGTGACCTTTAATTTTTTTTATCATACAAATGATCTTACATCACAAAATTTCCATTTTAGCATTTTATTTACATCATCTCTCTCCATTTTCCATTAAAAATATTTTAATTATTGAACTAGGTTATTATAAGGAGATAGTCTTTTAACCCCAAAGGTTACTTTTTTAGTAGGTCTCATGTTTAAGGATCTCCCTAAATCTAGTTTTCCATGGTGGGTTCCATAACATGACACTTTTAGACATCAACAATGTGAAGGGCATTCTAGTTGTTGGTATTAACTCTCAATTACAAGGTTATATCATGTACATCTTGAGTTTATTTATTTTTTCAATTATGTTATAGTAGTAAGCATTGAAGATAATCATGGAGAAGATGATGACTAGTCTAACATATACTTAATTTTTATACATCTTGAAATATGTTTCCCTACACATGAATCTTACTATCATTATGTTATCATTTGACTTACACCATATTGATTTTTTATTGAAAATGGTTAAACTTGAATGATATTTATTTTGTAAGTAAATATTTTAGGTTATTTTTGTTTCATTTTTTAAAATCTAAATGGGTTTTATGTTGAATAATATATTTGGTATTAGAAAAAGAAACATTGTTTTATAAGTATGTTATTTTCTAAGTGGAACAAATGAGATTTTAGTTTAATAGATGGGTATGCAATAATAGTCATTGGGTTTTGGTTTTAAGGTGTTATTTTATTTTCAATATTTTGGTGTTGCCTTCCTAAACATTTATTTTATATAGTGCATTATCCCAATTTTCTTGATTTGTTTCTATGATATACTATCCAAAATTTTCATCTACAATTAATTAAGACATGAAAAGGTGGTTCAAGATAAGAAACTTTAGAAATGACTGTAATTAGTTTGACTCTTAATCAATTTAAAAATATAATTGATTACAACCCTATTTCCCTTAGGAATAAATCTTGGAAGGTTCTAATGTTATTAAAAAATTCATATTCCCATTTTTTTTTTAAATATGATGGGTCAAAGGATAATAATATATCCCAAATTTTTTCATAAAGTTGACACATACATTCCAATATTGCCTAAATAACACTTCAATTTAGTTTCATAAAATTAATAATAAAAAAATATGTTTTGGCTTATATATACAAAGATATATAACATCCACATTTTAAAAAATGAATTTTGTAATGTGTTTTACAAGATTTATTTATTAGATATTATTTTAAATATTATTATTTTGTCTAATGGAATATAATATTATGCTTTGATGCTCATGTTATCCATTTCTTCTCACATCTAAGTTAAGCCATCTTTGTTCTTAATGGGTGCCAATTATTCTTTATGTTTAAGTTACACATTTATTATAGGGTTTTGCATTCATTTAATGATTTATTTTATATAGTGGGATGATATATTTGATTATAGAGTATTACCAGTTGAATCATCATGTAGTTTTAGTGTTTTTCAAGTTTTAATCCATTATAAACACTAAAATATGTTATTAGACACATGGAAATGTCAGTTTTAACCTATATTCACCCTACATAACTTGTGAATGAATGCACACACTACCACCCCCCCACACACACACACACATGATACTTTTTCATAATTATCCTCATCCACATACTATATACTATTCCATTAATTATATGTTTTTAAAATTCACCTCAAGATCTCTCCCTCTTTATAATAAAATAACAAACTATCATATTAGACATATATAGTTCATTAGACTAGTGTTTCTAAATTCTGTATAAAAACATAAAATTGAGATGGTACCATCCAAATATCATGGTTTCATCCTTCAAAAAAAATAAATTAATTAAATCATTTTTATGGGTCAAATGATGTTCTTAGCATGTCTTTGGCATGAACCCAAATAGTTTCCTATAAATAAAAATTAAGACTAAGATTATTAGTTATATATCACTCATCTAGTACCCATCTATGACCTACTACACATTGAAAAAAATAGCCCTATTATTCTCAATTTGAAAATTAGTCACTAGTAGTCATAAACACATCTGAAACACACTAAATAAATTGAAGAATGAACATTTTCAAGTGTCAAAGGATAAATCACTAGGTGTGTTCATATAAAAAGTTATCACAATTTTACATTCACACTAAATGGGAATAACTATGTGTGCTTTTAATTCCCCCTTCATAGTATTGGATACATAATAATTGTTCAATGATCAATAGGGGTGATTTGGGTTAGCTTAGTTCATTATAGATCCCAATTTTTTATAGGTTATATCACTTCATAAGTGGACCTATGTTTTTGGATGAAGGGGACATACTTATTGATATTATGCACATGATCACACCTTAGTATTGTACACATAATTGATAGACAAAAAAACACACCTGAATTTATAAAAATAAAAATGCAAATTATATAGTAACATAAGCATCCAAGTTAGAACATAGTGTTGAATGCTAATAACTTGAGGTCGACAATACCATTTGAGCACAAATAAAGCTATAAAATTTGCACCAACTAATTTGAAATCCTATTTTATACCTACATTGATGATTTTAACTTGTCTTAGTCCCTCTTAGTACATTTAACCACTATGTATCTTATCCTTTTGTTGAAATTTATATATTTACCATGTGTTATTGTCAAAATAATTACAACCTACTACATTAAGAATAATATTTAATTATCATATCTCATAATATTAATTATAAATAGTTTTATTATTAATTAAGGTTAAAAACTAATCCAAATTAGAGTAGATAATATTAGTGAACCTATATAATTATAATACATTTCCAAACCCTAGGTTTCACTTAGGGTTTCATGCTTATTTCTAAGGTTTTTAAGATTTTTGTCTTAAAATTTTAAATTTGATTTATTATTCACCAATATAAAAGAGAATAAATGTTTTCACTTTTGTACCATGCCTTCTACATGCTGGTATAATTTCATCCTATCCAAATGAATAAAGCTAGTTCCATTACCACTCTAAGGAATGGTGTTAAATTAAGTGGAACCCATATAAAGCATAGTCAAATTCATTATTCATCATCTTTAATGGCTAATAATTAAATGAATGTTTCCTCTTCTTTCTATGATTTAATTATTTATGAATATCTATAAACAAATGACTATGTGTAAATTCCTCATCTAGAATTTATTATTCAAGATAATCAAGATAATCACGATACTCATGAAAAACAGTATTGATCCTAATGAACTTAATGGGTTGGATTTTAACCAATTAAAATCATTTTGTAAATTTTAAAAATGAGTTCATCAAAATACTCAAGAATTGGGATAATATTTTAAACTTAATCATCACATCCAAATATACACACAAATATATGGTTGTCATATGTATGGCACAAAAATAATGTCCAATTAATATTATTTATAAATATTTTCATGTTTTAAGAGTTCTACTACTTTTTATGTTAATATTATTATTTAGAATTATTTTATCTATAATTAAATGGTATACTCTATAGATAGTAACACAATGATACTTAAGACAGTATCTCAATCCTTGGTGATCACATATGTTCCTTAGGAAAGTTGTGTTAATCAATTGGATGAGCCTCAGTTCATTACTATTGGAACCATAAATGATCTTCCCCCCATGATCCATGCATACCCAAGAATCACAATGACTCAATAGATCATTATCATTAACCCCCCTCTCAAATTTTTACTATGATATTCAAGGTAATTCATCACAAAAAATGGATGATGTTTAATGTTGGAAATGACGCACATGCTAGTAATGAATAGGTATGTGGATAAAGTTAGAATAAATGTAGTGCATATATCTAAGTATAAAATAGAGTATCCTAAACCATATCCCCTACTATCTAACTATATAATCATATTCAAATAAGAATTTTATGTCTTTTTAATAACCCATAAGTTTTGATTTCTTAAAACCTTAATTTTAAAAAGTTATACCCAGATTACAACACTAGAACCATTCAGTCGTTGAATTATAATGTATAGTTGAATCTTAGTATGCACATTCCATCACAACTTTGTGTGAAACTTATTAAAAGAGTGACATATAATTAACTAGATGAGGGTAGGCATCCAATATTTAATATAGCTAATAAGAAAGTCCATAATGATCAACTAAGACAACGCAATTATAACAAAACATAAGATGTAATCTGCCTAATCATATTTGTCATAAGAGATGATCATTATTAAATTTTTAACTCCATGTTAGCATTATAAATTATAATTTTCATTAAAATTATATTTGTTAATTGATGTTATATGTGGTCATAATCACATTCCATACCACCTATCTCACTAATTCAACATAATTTTGCATGCATGTAAGTCCATCTTATTACATCAACGAATACATTATCATAATATATTGACTTATCTTATGCAAAAACATAGTCACTAAGAAGTTTCAAACATTAGGGTTAGAAATCATAATAATTATTTCCATTCATAACCATTTTAAGTTCATAATGTTTCCAAACACTTTAATACAAGAAGTCTCAAAACATCCATAAGAACAATGCACTTTTGAATCATATTATGAATGATTAATCACTTTATTCATCCTAAATGTCATATTTCCATACTCATTATGTTTTATAACCACTTATGGAGCCTTGAAGTTTAACAATTTGTCAAAATAATCAAATATATAAAGAATAAGTATTATCACTTGACCTATTAGTTTATAAATAACCATTATGACTAAAATTTTAGGTAAAGTTAGAGCACTCAAATACATAAGAAATTTGAGTGGAACACAATGGTACACATAAATAAATTACCATGTTTTATTGGTTTCTATATAGCTCTCTAGTGTATTTTAGGAATAATCTATTATATAATTGAACCAACTTAATATCATTTTTTATGTTTATTAATGAACTTATATTATCAACAAATGGCTAAGGATAACCTTTTAGCTTTTAAGATAACTTTACAATGAATTTTTAATCCTAACATAATTAAATCCAAATATAAATGTTTTATACTTATCTGATTCAAAATAAATCATAATTCAATCGTTTAACACTCAATTATACAACCTAGTTACCTATCATGGTTATCATGTTTCCTAAAAATAATCTCAACACCAATTCATAGACATAAAATTGATATAGGTCTATGTTACCAAATAAGTTATTTGCATTTATCATTCCTATAATTTATATCATAAGTGTTTAAAACTTTCCTAAAATAACCAACAATATAAATTTATAATGAATCATAACCTCTTTGAGATTTCTATCACAAAAAGGGTTAGTTCTAAAATTTACCTAATAATACACACACACACACACACAATAATAATATATATAATACTTATATTCCTTTCTGAACTATATTAATTCCAATATCAAATGAAAGTTCATGTTAGGAGGACAACACCAATAATTGAATGAAATTAAATAATTTAAAAACTATTAAGACCAAAAAAATTGATAAATCTACCTTAAATAAATTTGAGCAAGTAATATCCACACAAATGATGATTTCACAAGCTAACTAATGATTGACCATAAAATGTTATATGATTGACATGCTCATTTATAACACAATTCAACACATATTAAACACCCTTATCAATCAATGTAGATTCTAAAAATTATCATTATAAATAAAGGCAATTTCTTAACTAAATCAAGTGATAATTATTATACACAGTCATATTACTAAACAAAGAATTTTAAAAAATATAAATACCTAACCAACATATTTGCATTGATAGTATTTGTTTCTAGATTTCATCTTAGATTTTATAGAAATACTAGAACATTAGTGTTCTATTCATAGCATCAGGTGTTATCCATATATTTTATGCACAAATTTTATAAAAATATTTCCCATCAAATGAGATGAATAGAATCTTAGTAACACTATAGTATTATTAGACCTCTTATTCCAAATAAAATATACAAACCTATGTAAAAGTTCTTGATAATTCATATAATATCAATTATTTTAAAGTCATGTAAAATAATAAGGGACATCAAAGTCATACAAATGAAAAAATAGTGAACATCTATAGTATACTTCAAAACACAAATATTTTCCTTAAAAATAATCCTTATTACTATTTATAACTATGACCAATCTTAGCTTACTAATGATAATAGTAAGTCAACAAAAGATTCCATTTTGGTCATAGTAGTGAATACCAATAATGTATTAATACAAGAAACTATAAACATAAATTTGTATTGACACTTGAGTAAAATATCAATATGCATGTTATCACCAAATTCAACCATAATTCATTCTCAAGAAAGAACACCCATAACAATATTATCTATTAATGCCTAATTATTTATATTACTTAATAATAATGAATTAAAAATAAAAAATTTACTAAATGTATCTATCATCGATGAAAGCATTCAACAATATTGACTAGGATACAAATATAAAGACTACTTTTCTATTTATCATGTAAAATATATTAAACACTTTAGTCATTATATATACACTCAGTTACTATGAAACAATAAATCCACATGTAGTTTACATTACATTTTCCTTGACAAATTACTCATTTTATAAGATTTATTACATAATGTACACACAAAATAGTATGACCTAACTAGTCTTAATCTATATACAACATGTCTATGTAACCAATCAATCCATATGATTATAACGATCCCATCCATCGATCAGTTTTCCCTACCCATCCCAACCATCAGTTGGTAGGGGAAATAGATACACAATAATGAATATGTAACATCTATGCAATAGTGATACAATGATGCAATGAGGTTATAGGTCCCATGAAGATTTTTAGCTAAAAACCAAGCTTAATAAAATATAAACCATAAAACCTATTTAATGAAGCATATTATTTGAGAATAAGATGCACAATTACCATAGCCATACGAAAAACCTACATTAATGTCATTAACAAAATAGATTTGAATAACATCATAGAAACTGAAAAAGTAGTAATAGTAAAACAAAATTAAATGATAAATGAACAACAATCAACACCAAAAAAACCAACAAATCCATGAATATTTATAGTCCACCTATATGCCATCCAAGGGTGAGGAAAGACCATAATATCAACATCATAGTGCTCATATAATGTGTTAAAAAACAAAAAATAATGTTATATTGATGATTTTATTATTTACCTCCAAACCAGTAACATGTTTTCCTATAGATTACCTAAAACTACAAAACATTTAGTTTCAAATAAGAACTTCAAAATTATTTATATATTAATGTAAACCATGAAAAGTGTTATAACTTGTGATTTGGAATATTTTTTCCTAGTACATCTATCCACCATCCCACTTTCATTTTCCATAGTTTATTTTTTATGGATTTTCCCCAATGCATAGTGGTAATTCCAACCAGTATAAATCCTAGTTCTACCAAGTGGAACTCCAACATGAACCTTCTATTAATTACATGTAGAGTTTTAGTAGCCTTGGTGGTGAGTTACAAACCCTTAACCCCATACATAAGTTAAAAATATCCATGCATGGTCCATTTAAAATCATCAAGTACTTGACACAATGAAACCTTAATGAGAGTTTCATTCTAAGTCAATAAATTGTATCACTACATGGTTTGGTTAATCAACCAAAACATAATCATTTCAATATGACATCAACCTAAGTCATTGAGAATTAAGGTTTGATAAATATTTAACTAATGTCATGGTCTTATTAGGCCCTTGTGCATTCATGAAATATACAAAATATCAAGCACATAGACCTTAGTCCTTTACAAGGAGTTATGAATGTCATGTCAATACACTCATGGTAGAACTAGTATTAGAAATGAAGTATTATACAAAATTACCAAGGGTATCAAAACCTTAGACATCCATTTTTAATTATTCTAGATGTCAGGTACACTTGATTCCATTTAAATCTCAGCTCAAGTTGATAGAATAATCATTTTGTCAACTTGGTGTTGGTTGTTTAAATGACATATAAAATAAAACTTAGATCATTGAAAGTAAATAACCAACAAATAATGTACTTCAAAAATTATAACAATACAACTCAAGAACATACATTGACAAAAAAAGGCTTGGGTACATCCATAATTGCATCATGCCATTACTTTTACCTTCATACTCTATTTTCACCATTGCCCACCAGTTTCTAACACCATCTTAACTCACCAAGATAAAACCTGAAAGCATGTCCACAAAGACATTAGTAGTATCTAAAATAATATGATAATTATGCCAATAATAAATAATTATAATTCTAAATAAAATTCATTAAATTAAGTCCATAAATAATATTGATAATAATACATTGAAATAATTATAATATTCATAATAAAGCCAATACAACATCTAAAATCAAACTAATAATCATGATCAAAAGTCTATGCAAGTTTGGTCATGTTATCCACCCTCCCTTAATAATGGCATCATCCTTGCATCATTAAAATAAATAAGTATAGTGCTTCCAAAATATACTTTCATCTTTCTAAGTAGCACTCCTTTCCCCCATTCTATCCCATTGGACTATTAATTGTTGTAGTTTTCTTCGTAACAAATCAATGTTGTGTTGAGCTATAATATTAAAGGAATATAGATAAATTATTCCTCATCCTCCACATAAATATTATTCCAATTTAAAATATGTTAAGGATATTTAAAAAAATTACTTAATAAACTACATGAAAAACATCATGGATTCTAGATAGAGGAGGAAGAACCAGATGATAAACCACTGAGGTGATTTTTTCCACTATGTCAAATGGCCCAAAATAGTGTGGTTATAATATATAATATTTTCCAAAATAAATTGATCTTTTATGAGGTCTTATCCTCAAAAATAACTTATCAAAAATATCAAATTCTCTATGTGATCATTTTAAATCTATAAATATTTTCTATTGATTAGAGGCCACTTTTAATCTTTGATGTATGACAACAATTTTTTCATAATACTCATAAAGTTTTATGACATGAAAACACATAGTTTTCCAAGTTTCTAACCTAAGGTAATTTTAATTTTCACCCATACAAGGATTAGAAAGGTAAAATATATTATTATTGAATGGTAGTTATTATTATAGGCAAATTCTATCAAGTGGAGAAAATATCTCCACTTATATTGTTAGTCCATGGCATATATTCTCATCATGTTTTGGAAAGGATGGATATAACATCTATGATGTTATATACTATAAAAATGGCCACTTTAGTAAGTTTATCAATCACAAACATAATTGAATCATGTTTATTTCAATATTTAGGCATTCCCATGATGAACTCCATGTATTTTACTACCCATTTCCTTTCTAGAATAGAATGAGGATAAATTAATCCTTTAGGCTGACCATGATTAGATTTCACACACTAGAATTATGTAGGTACATATTTATTTAAAACTAGGATATAAATACAACATTTTTAATGCTTGTTGCATTTTATTGACACTAAGATGAGCATAATGATTTTCAACATTCAATTCACTTAACACTTCCCTCAGTTTAGAACTATGATTTTCCATCTATATCTAAATAGACCATCTAAATCAATTGAAAATTTATAATCAAAACTTTTGAATCATGTTTTAGCATAACGTTTTAGGTTTTCCATGTAGAATTTATGTTTCTCAAGAAAAAAATACTTGAAATTAGACCTAAGAATAGAGAGTAACAATGTAATCTCACATACTTAATACATTAGCTACTATAATCTCCTTTCCCTTTATGTAATCAATATGAGTATTAGAATTAATGATAAATTCTAGACACCTTCTCCACCTTGAATTCACTCATCTTAAGAAAATAGATGCATAAGATTTGATGGTCTAATTTAGCCTTGAAATTCTCTCCTAACATGAAATATTTCTACTATTTCATTGCATGAATTAAAATATCTAATTCTAGATAATGGGTTGGGTAATTATCCTCATAAGTCTTGAGATTTATAGAGTATAGGAAACCATATTACCATCTTGAATCAAAACAACATGAATTTCCACTTTGTAGGTATCAACCCAAACTTCAAAGTTACCATTTAGATCTGGTATGGTAAAGATAAGAGCTGAGGTAATAAAACATTTCATCTCCTAGAAAGGTAATTCAAAGTTAGAATACCAATCAAATGTATTACCCTTCTTATTCATAAAGGTTATAATATTAAAAATTATTGAAAAATATTATACAAACCTTCTATAATACCCTACAATCCCCATGAAACTTCTCACTTCATGTACATTCTTTAGTGTTGGCCATTCATTAATTGATGGAATATTTGTAAGGTCTAATACAAGTCCATGTTTATAAATCACATGTCCCAAATAATGGAATTTTTTTGAAATAAATAAAAATTAGATAGCTTTCCAAATAACATGTGTTGCCTCAATTATTGCAACAATAGCCTTAAGTGTTGTTCATACTCTTATTCATTCCAAGAATACATCAAGATATCATCTAAAAACACCAACATTAATTTTTCAAAATAATCTTCAAACACATTGTTCATTAAATTCGTGAAATATATAGTAGAATTACTTAGTCCAATGGGCATAACCACAAATTCATAATGTCCATATCTAGTTATAAAAGTAGTTTTATGAACATCTTCATCTTTGATATGAAGTTGATGATACCTAGCTCAAATATCTATCTTGGAAAAAAAATTAATCCATTCATTTGGTCAAAGAGATCATCAATCATAGGAATGGGATGTTTATTATTAATTATGACCTTATTTATCATTCTAAATCAATGTAATTTCTAAGTGTCCCATCCCTATTCTTCAAAAAAACCATTGGAGCTCCCTAGGGTGATACATTAGGACATATCATTCCTTTATCCAATATTTCTTATATCTAAACTTTAAGTTCTCTTATATCATACACATTAAAAATATGTGTTTACCAAGGTGTTACATTTATTGTAAATTCAAATAATTTATGAGGAGGAAATCCACATAGGTATTCTATAAAAAAAAATTATACATTTCTTAAAAAAGTGGTATTCTTGGAGAATAGTGCTTGTTTCCTCAACAAATTCATTCAAATTGAGGTCATACACTTGATATCATTTTCTAGTTACCTTATCAATTTATGCAATTGAGATTATTAATTGAGTTAAAGGTGTTATGACCCATTAAATAACTACAATATTTTTTCATCATCTATACATTTTATTCTCTTGTTTTAATAGTCAAGATTAACTTGAGGTGATTGTAATCAATACATTACTAGGATGATATCATAGGATACTAAAGGGGCAAGTAATAAGTTCACACAAGTCCTAAAATTAATCAAGCTTAGTTTAGATTTCTATAGACATTCATTTATATCCACTTTATTCCCAATGTCAAAATATAGTTGATATCCTTCTCTAAGTATAATTGGTTGGTTTTACACTTTAAATCATTAACATGAGAAATGGATCTATCTATTCTCCTAAATCAATCAAAACAGATAATGAGAAACCAAAACTTATATCTCTAGTCTCAATAAATGTTAATGGAAATTCATCATTTTTGTTGTCTAAAACTACATATACCTTGTGATTAAATTTTAGTTTATGGAAATCCTTGAGATAATGGATATCACAAAATTCCAAAAATGTCACAGTAGTCTTAGTTGTAAGACTAAAGGTAAGTCCATACAAGCTTTATTGATTACTAGTTTCAACATTCTTATTTATGGAGTGTGATTTAGGATCTTTTTATTACAAAATTTATTTCCAAAATTTTAATGTTTCCTAATAGTTATTTTTGAGTCATTATTATTGAAATTATTGCCTTGTATAGGCATTTCTAACTTAGACTTTCCTTGATACCATTTTTTTCAAAATTATTATCTTACCTTTTGGTAAGACTTTTCTTTTTCTTCAACTTGGTGTGTTAATTAAAAAGTAGAAGCTAAGGTTATTGGATTTTTAATATTTATATAATCCATTAATATCTCGTTCAAACCCAAATTAAACTTTTTTACTTTAGTTTTTTCATCCTGAATGTAATTTACATGCCATAAGAGTCCTAGAAACTTGTTCTTATATTCTAGAACTAACACAGTTTAGATACCTTTTTATGAATTATTTATTAAATTTTCCCCATAAAAGATATGTAATCATACCATTTAAAATAACATAGATGATTCCAGAATAAATTTTCATCATCTACCAACTAGTAAGCCCTGCTACATGCTTTGATGCTAAAACCCATGTCATGCAGAGTGAAATACTTCTACAAATTAATCAATCATGACTCAAAAACATGATCAATGTCTTCACTAGAGGATGTAGGATGAGGAATATTTTTAATCTCCTTAATTATGGGATCCATAACCTCATGTTACCATGGATGCTCATCATTAATCTCTTCTTCATGCCCACCCTTTTGAAAATTTTCCATTGGGTCAACCTTTGACTCCAACCTTCCATTTATCCCTAAAGTTATATAATGCACCTGGGATGTCATATTAACATTTTATTCTTTCATAATTAGTTTCTAAAGGTTATTATAATTACTATCATGGCTTCCACTATTCTCAACATTAGTTTTAGCATGTTCTTGCTCATCCAGATCATGATTATCAACCAAAAAACTTTCAACATTATAATGAACTCAATTTAATCTATTTATTACCATATTGACACATTTACATACATATTTATATTAAATATTTCATAATTTTATATAAAATTATTTAAAAACAATCTTTGATACCAACTAACATAACCCCAAAATTTTGAGTTTCTTAAGACCCCACTTTCTAGAAGTTATGCTCATAGATTCCAACACTGGATCCATTTAGTGGTTGAATAGCACTATATAAATGACTTTTTATAAGAAAATTCCATTTTAATTTAATGTGAACCTATTTAAAATAGTGAAAAATAATAAAATAGATGTGGTTAAGTATCCAATATTAACTACATCTGAGAAGAAAGTCCACAAATATCAACTAAGATAACACAATTATAAAAGAATACAAGACATCATCTGCCTAATCATGTTTGTCAAAAGAGATGTTCATTATCAAATTTTAAAATCCATTTAGTGTTACAAATTATAATTTACATTAACCCTTCATGAGGTCATTTATGTCATCTTTGGTCATTACCATAGACTATACTACCTAACTCACTAGTTCAACATAATATAGCACTCATGTAAGTTTATATTATTACATCAAGGAATCCATTATAAAAATGTATTTAATTATCTTATTAAAACATTAAGTCACTACATATTTTAAAAACTTAGGCTTAAAAATAATAATAATTCTTTCCATTAACCATTTTAAGTTCATAAAGTTTCAAAACACTTTAATACAAGACTTCTTGAAACATTTGTAAGAACAATGCTAGTTTAAATCATATTCATGATGATTAATTGATTTATTCATATTGAATTCCATCCTTGAGTAATTTTTTAGTGTTTACAACCACTTACGGTTCCATAATACTTAACATTTTTTTAAAATAATCAAATACATGAGGAAAAATAATTATGAGTTAGCCTATCAGTTTACAAGTAACCATTATGACTAAAATTTCAAGTAAAGGTAGACAAGTCAACTACCTAAGATATCTAAGTAGAACCCAATGGTACACAAAAATAAATTACCATGGTTCATTGGTTTCCATATAGATCTATGGTGTAGTTTACCAATAATTGATTATATAATAAAACCAACTTAGTATCATTATTTATGTTTATTAGAGAACCCATAGTTTTAACAGATGGCTAAGGATAATAGTTAAACTTTTAATATAACCATGTAATTAATTCTTAGTCCTAAAATAATTAAATATGAACATAAAGGTTATATATTTTTTTCCAACTAAAGCATAATTTAGTCATTTAAAAATTAATCATACAACCTATCTTCTTAATAGGGTTGTTACAAATAATTTATTTCCATTTATGTTTGAATTTCAAATAATTTTCATAACCAACAATGGAACTCTATAACACTAATTCAATTATGCCATATATATAATCATTAAAGGTATATGTATATATACCAAATAATTTATTTCCATTTATCATTATTGAAATTTATATCATTAATGTTTAAAATTTTCATAAAATAACCAACAATGGAACTCTATAACAAATTGTAACCTCTTTGATAATTATGCAAACAAAAAGGGCCAATACTAATATATATATATATATATATATATATATATATATATATATATATATATATATATATATATATATATATATATATATACATATATATATACATGTATATGTATGTACTCATTTCAATTGAAACATATAAAAATATATATAAAGGTTACATTCCATTATATATATATATATATATATATATATATATGTATGTATGTATGTATGTATGTATGTATGTATTTATGTATGTATGTATATATATA